>DWGJ01003523.1:0-13173 GCA_018246895.1 Aspitha aspitha aspitha | reverse complement strand
TGACACACACATACAACGTTCATTGTTTACATTCTGGTTGTCAATGTCAAACAAAAAGTCCGAAGAAATGTCAAAGAATTATTTTTTATTATGGTCGAATTTCGACCAGCAGGCGACCGCTAGTATCATTTAATCCTTGATCCTCAATTAATGTCATTACGCCGATTTGCCATACAAATAACGCGCATTCTCTAACCGCGCACGTTTTGTACTTTGTACAGAAACATCGCAAGGACGTGTCGAACTTCGACAAGCAGTTCACGCAGGAGAAGACCGAGCTGACGCCCACCGACAAGCTGTTCATGATGAACCTCGACCAGACCGAGTTCATGGGATTCTCGTTCCTCAACCCCGAGTACGTGCAGCACGTGTGAGGAGCGGGCGAGGTGCGTGCGCGTTCACACACACACTAACACGAACACGTTTGTCTGCTGGACAAACACGCTCACTTGCACTGATACGAGGTCGGTGTGTCAAACCGTAGACTAACACAAACACGTTCATCTGGACAAACACGCTCACTTACACTAATGTGAGGTGCGTGTTCAACCGGACACTAACAGCAACACGTTTATCTGCTGGACAAACACGCTCACTTGCACTAATACGAGGTCGGTGTGTTAAACCGTACTAACACAAACACGCTCACTTGCATTAATATGAGGTCGGTGTGTCAAACCGTAGACTAACACGAACACGTTTACCTGCACAAATATGAGGTCGGTATGTTAAGCCCTACACAAAAAAAAATGTTTATTTGGACAAATTTGAATGCATTTAAAGATATTGTAGAATTATTAGCTGTTACACACATACAATTGTTGTGGCAATAAATTGTTGTTGAAAATAATATTATTGTATTTCTCTTTATTAGGGTCGAATGTTTCATCGTGTCATTGAAGCTGTGGGCCGCAGCCTCCCTCTCACCTGTCGACTGTCTCTGTCACTCTCGCGGCGCGTGCGGTCGCCGTCTCGCTCACCCTCGAACGTTACTCTTCGCACCTCGGTTCTGCTAGGATATCGTAGGAGAAGTACTTCAGATGGATGGTTTCTGGGAAGATTGATGATTTGCTCATTGCCATTGATTTTCTTATTAATTAATTTAAACTAATATATTCGTAATCCTCATTGTTTACCGTGAAGGTATTAGTCAGTGTATAATATAATTTTTTTTTCGACATCCAGTACGACATGACCGTTAATAAATTTGTAGATATTTAGCATAATTCTAATTGTCGTCACGACGATTCTCGCAATAATAATAAAATAATTTAATAAATTTAATAAATCTTAAAATAAAAGCATAATAACATAAAAATATATCAACGAATTAATAAAAGCAATATTAAATTTTAAAATGTGCGATCTAAATTTAAATTCGGTCATAAATAGCGATGGCTCTCTAATATTTATTCTGTAGATTTTCAATGACGTCATTTTTAACTATTTGTCACAGATTAAAGATATTAAAAAAAAAAAACTAACGTCACAGTTTTACGATACAGACTATAAAATGAATAAAAAAGGCGGGAGTTTGTAAAAGTCAAAATAAATACTCTTTTTATGGTGATTGTATAAATAAATCGCATCACGATATCAATATTGTCCATACAAGCAAAGTTACCTGAGTGTTTTCTTCACATTTTCCGTTATGTTTCATTATGAATAATCTCAACCGGAGGTATTATGTCCGATCGTTGGCGTAACGTGAGGATGAAGTCGTTCAATACAATTCATTCGAATCTCTCGGGAAAATCTCTGAAAATATCGTGATCTTGGGGCCATTTGGTAATATAGTGAATGTTGTAGTACAGTCGCCGACAAAAGTGATTGCGTTGTCTGTTAATATTGTACATTCGTCACATTGTTTTATTATCTGCAAGTCAATGGTACGTTGCAGTAATTATTTATACCATTGCCTCGTGATAAAGTAATATTAAACAAGGTACATTTACCGAAAAAACTATTATAAAAAACATGAAAAAAAATATTAATTTTTCATTTGATTTTTGATTTTCCATTGCCTTTTAGTTAAATATTTTAAGCATTTATACACATTTCATATACACCTTCAAGTAATTTGTAAATTCGGCACCGGATGTGGAAAGTGGATGATATGAGAGCGTATTTACATAGTATATTTATCCATAATTTTCCAACTGAGCTTCATCCCGAATGTGTCCATTAACAGACGACGCCGTCATATTCTGGCGTCTCTATATAATTTTTCCCATTCACATATCACTGTTAATTGTAATTAGGTTAATGTTTAATATACATATATAAATAAATAATAACATATGTCGTGTCGTGTGGATGGCGTTTTTAGGCGTATGCACACCCACTGAGCTTTATTGGCGAAATACGGGTTATTTTTTGTTTTTTTTTTGTTTAATTTTAGCCGAAGTGTCCTAGATGTTTTATTGACATATTATGTCATCGCAATAAATTTTATATGTTTTCAATCATTCGTTCGCTGAACTATACTTGTAGAATTCCATTTTTTAAATTGTTTTTTTTTCTTGAATTATTTATTTTGCTTGGTTTTCCTCCTTTATATTTATGTTTTCCACTGTTTTTTAGTAACTACTACTCATAATGAGCATACGGTAACGTGAATCTCGCTCACTTCGGTTCCTGGTTAGTCAAATTTATTCGCATAGATATTATATATATATCTTTTTTAATATATCCCTGTAACATTTTCGAACGCGGCTGTACCAAGGCTGTCACATTAAGTTTTTATTGTCTATGGATCTATTATGTTTTTTGTTTTGTTTATGCGTATAAATATATTGTTAGTTGTTTTCGTTTGTGTGTGTATATGTGTCTGTAGGAGTGTGTGTGTGTGTGTGTATGTATGTGTGTGTGTGTGTCTAAAAAAGCACTTTGTGCGTTCCTCCTTCGCTCGCGACTCTTACGATCTGTGGTGTGATTGGTTGAATATAAACTTGGTATTATATTAAACAGTATTCTCTACTCGAAATATGTAGTTATTTTTTTCTTTTATTTATTTCATCGAAGATATTCAATGACTAACACCAATTCATTTTATAAGATCTTAATCACACCACATATCGATGTGAGTCAAACGGCTTTTAATAATTGTGTACTAAAATGATTAAAATAGCCTTATTAACTTAAATCATAACATTATTGTTATTAAATAATACAAATATATATATAAATTGTAAAACTCTCTCTTGTAAAGCTCTTGATAGATTAAATTGATGTTAATTAAATTAATAATAAATTACATGTAATAATAATAATTAAAAAAACGGGAAAGCATTTGATTCTAAATTTGTACTGTAATTAAATGACATTTAGATGTTGTTGATTTTTCTCGTAAGTGTACTTTGTCTCTTGCGGGCGCGCCGTTTGTATTAGTGGTCTTCAAGGGTCGGCCCACATCTGACGGGATAGCCGTCCGACGGAACAGACGAAGTGCTCGACGCACCAACGCATCATCGTTTAGGTGTGAACGGTTGAATGTTTTATCATATATTTGTCTGTCTGGCGTTACGCGACCGATAACACGCGACGCATATTCCGTCAGATGTGGGCCGACCCTATGTTTAGGGTGTATTTTGTCTCGACGGACTATTTTCATTGACGGCACGACTCCGCCGCGATATGTTGCCTCATAGTAGACACAGCTCGCGGCTTTTCCTTATATTTGGCTGCGCAAAATTAGTGTTTTCGACGTTACCTACACTCTTATTCGGAGTTAAATATGAAAACGCATCAAATGATTGGTGATTACTAACAAATTTTTTTATTCGGTAATCTATTCTGCTGACTGTACCGTTTCCTTTGGTCTTTACATACTAATTGTTTTGTAGTCATTGGATATAGTGGACTGTTATGTTTTTGTAAAAACTAAACCGGTGTTAGAACGTAATATTTTTTTAAATGTTAATATCGTGACCATTAAGCGTATATTTGAATAATATTGAGTACGACAAGTACTTTGCTTCTATACCTTAAGCAGATTAAAGAAATTATATACATTTACTAGTTGACCCGACCACGCGTTGCCGTGGTTACATATGTTGAATCATAGATATGTCAAAATCCCGTACTAAGTGTTGTCCTATAAGTAAACATTGATTTTGCAATAAAAAATTAGATTATAAATTGAGATAAAAATAATCCTAACTTTTATGTTGGACAAAACAATAGATATGTACCAAATTTCATTGAAATCGGTTTAGTGGTTTCGGAGATTATCGCAAACATCGTGACACGGGATTTTTATATATATCAGAGATAGTACACTACGACTAGTAGGTTTTATTCTGATTCTGAGACGACTTTTATCTGATATTTTGACAAACAGAATGGATTTCTAGACCAAAAAAATCGCGTTAGAACACTAATTTTGTGTGTCACTGATTTTGACGTATGTAAGTTTAAACATTTTAATTCTATTCGCTTAAGATTCTAGGGTAAGGTCGCACGCTGACTCCCGATTTTGTTTATTACCCATACATATATACATATATATAAAGAGATTTGTTTTCCGTGTTTCCATTTTAGACAATGATATTTCTTGATCGTAGGGCCCGTGCAGTGGGGGCATTCATCCGCGTATTTTTGTCCTTAGTAATGGATTATTTATGAATGCATTGCAATAAACAATGTAATCTCAGTTCAATCGTATAGTGTACGTTTGTGTCAATTTCCAACTGACGTTTCACGACGCCGTCTGAACGGGTCCTAATATCTGCAGACAGTGGGACATCACTGATTCTTGATATTTCAAAACAAATGCAAGAGATAAAATAAAACATATTATTGTTGTATTAAGAACATTCATTATCTCTACGAACATTGAAGTGGAGAGGTTCCGCTCTGCGATAACAGATGGCGTTGGTTGCCGATAAAACCGATGTAACATATATTTTGGGTAACATTCAAAACGGGTCAGCATAGTCTGTAAGTCAGCTGGAGAGGGAGTCAAGTAGGTGCAGCGATGTGCTTCCCCCACATCCCCCATATCTCCCAACTATCCCAACTACCCCCGCCGCTCCCCGTGGCGTCCGACAACAGCAACTGTCGCGGCTATTTCGTTAAAAATGGATTATCTCCGTTAATTGGCAAACGGACGGCATCCCGATCATCGCTTCTGCTTACAAACACTGTTATTCACAAAGAAATCACCTCAAATTTTACGAACAGTGTTGCCATATAACATTAAAACTTTCGGCAAGATGTGTGTCATATATTGAAATTACGAGTTAATTCTTAGGTATTCATGTAGCTTGATTTCTTATTTGTACTGTCAGCTAATTTAGCTTTTGTCATAACAGTGTTTGTAATGTTAAGAGTTCAATCCGGCTCCTGTAATGTTTCTTGGAATAACGCCAAGAGTTAAGTTTTAGGCATTTTATTAATAATAATAATTTGTTATAATAATAATTAATTATAAGGGGTCTTCCCATTAGTTTCTAGAGCGACACATTTGCTTATTAATTCTAGCTTTAAGTGAGCTAATACTCCAAATATATCATTACTTATAATTTAAGCGGAATAAATTCAATACAGTTATTAGCTAATTAATAAAACATATTGTTGTTTATAATCTATGGATTTCGGATAAGCTGAATAGAGTGGTGTGCATTGACAATCTGGTAACGTGCTTTCGAACCATGAAAATATCATTAATATTAATATTAAATACGATCACTAATTAACTTTAATATTATTTGCGTCTGTATAATTAATAATATTGGGTCGCAACTGTATTCTAAATACCGAAATCTACTATATTGACAATGTTTCTGTAGTGTGGCAAGTATAATGTTTGATCTGTTTGATCGTAGTGTTGCTAGATTACGCCTCCTGTCACCCGCGATTTTTCACTGACTTGGTCAGCTAGTTGAATGTAGTTAAAGTTTATAAAACTTGTAGCTATGTATTCAGTATATTTATCATTTTAAGGTAAGATCTCAATTGTGTATAAGCGTAAACATAGCACGTTTCTAACCAGCCGTTCTATCTACCTATCTATCTATCTATATATGTATATCTATTTATATATCTATCGCTTACTGTAATCAAACCAAATGAATAGATAGAAATATAGGTAACATTTTTCACACATTATGTGTCGGAAAATGGCCGGTCGATCAATTCTCTTTAATTATAATATGCCGTGCGTTTTAAATTTAAACCATAGACTAATCGGAAATCCAATATTGTGGTATCATTGTTCCGACCATGCGAGTTACGAGTCTTCTGTCAATGATCCAACTTAAAAGTATACCTCTTGTCTATGTCCAGTAAAGATCTAGTTTGAAATTTCTAAACTATGCGATATCTTGTTCACGAAACGGAATAAACTGCCACATATTATTAAAATACGTTTTATCGATGTTACTCTATAGTGCATACACATATGTACATATGTAAAACTGTGCACATTATTCGGTGTACGGAACTCTTTTTTATACCTCTTGAAAAGTACTCGAATGCTATCCAACTGTGCTTTCTCGTTCTGTAGCTTTGTAAGTCATATATGCTTACATTACATTACCTGAACTAAAGACAGGTGCTGAGTTTTCCAAAAAAGACCGCCATTTATATAAATGTACATATGTATATCAATTTACTATCTAGTACTTTCGTCTGTATCCCATTTAATTTGGGCATATTTTCTCATAATACCCAATATATAATTTAAAATAACACCATTGAAAAAAACACGTAAACTATTGAAATATTACTTCTTTTGTTTTAATTTGTTAGTAACATAATTTGTTGTTGGTAATTTTTATTCTGATTTTAAAGTATGCATCTATTGTAACTGGTAAAATATTTTTTTAAATGATACACGTTTTGCGCAATTAATTGAAAGTACCTAATGGTGATACTGTTTTAATATTTCCTAATTGTTGTATGTGTTCAGTGAACAGTTACGTGATAAACTCTGATATTATTTTGCGTAGATACATTTAATTGTACTAGAATTAGATGGCTCTTCCTATATGTAATTATATCACTATTTTCCAATTTCTTAATACTTTCATAAATGTTTTGTCACTTTTTTAAATTAATATTTACAATTTTAAATTACATAAGGAAATTAGATGAGTAATTGATGCATTTACATTGAAATTTTCGAAATTCTATCTAAAATTTTAGAATCGTCCGGCTTATTCCTTTTAACTATTACAGACGTAGGGATATCTTTTTTCGAATCGTACGTATAAGAGTTTTTGAGCTTAGATTTAGATTCAGCCATTGTTTTGTCTAATGTGTCATAAAGTATAGGCCTAAAAATCACCTTCGTAGTTAAGCCCGTAGATAATACAGGTTTTAGTATACTTTTTACTATTGAATATTCGAACGTGTTTGAACTTTTACATTTACGGTGTCGTTCTTGCGGTTTTGCACGCGCCTGTGCCAAAGTGTGTCATGTAAATATTTTTCCATCGTATTAGTGGTAATTTAATATACCTACTTATCCAGACATTTCTATCTACTTTCCAATTTTATTACAATTTGCGTGTTACTAGTGGTAGAATTATCAACGTACAATATGGTAACACTGCCTGACAGACAACAGGGCTGCCAGATTTTTAGCGAATTTTCCCACTGCGCGATATTGTTACTGTTACAATATTTCTACTACAATATCATTATATTGCAATTTGTTACACCGGAACTAATCTTCCTATTGATGTATTATGTAGATGTTTTATAAAAATATTTCGGCAACTGGCGTTAAGAAAAAATACTGTTATTGCAATACCACTCACCACTAGTAATATGCAGACAGATTGTTAATTCACCTTATTAAAATTTTAGGAAATTATTGCACGAATTTCGGTTAGATTTCAGAATTTTAAAAGTTATGGACTTACGTTATGACGACATAGACTGGTGACAAATTTCTAAACAATTTGTCTTTAAACGACTCTTACATAAGATCTAATAAGACTAGTACCATGAAATATACTAGTAATAATAATAATTATGTATTGAAATCATTTCATCGTCAAAAGCCAGTCGAAGTCGTAACGTGAAGCTCGTTTAAAAAAATCCTATAAATTTAGTCTTTAGTTATGTTATTATCTATTCGATATTATCTCATAGAAATAAAAGAAATCAAACACAGGTAATATAATACTTATATTACTTCCATTGGATTTCTTGGGCGCGATACTAAATAAATATATATGTATGTATAAATATACATTTCCTGCAATATTTACTACTGTTATAACTATTGGAGCTTGTAATGTTGGTATGTACTATTTAACCTCACAATAACTTTCTCTGTGATATAATAACTGTTTCACATGGTACCATGGAGAGTTTCGCGGTATTTTCAGCATTGACAGGCGGCTATTTTGAAACAAAATTGTCCCATACAATTTGGCAATGATTTTCACCGTTTGTGCCAAATTTGTGTAATTGCAAAAATATGTAGTAAATATAAAATATTAAATTGTAGATATTTAATCAATGATTTACAGATTAAAATCATTAGAAATCCATACATTGTCATAATATCGCGACGCTCTTCGACGTACCTATATATATATATATATAATATACTTTAATATCAAAAGTGCACTTTCGCGTTTGCGTTACGTCTGCCGACAACACTTCGCTAGATTGAACATTTTCAGATTTTGAATATTGTCTAATTTTTAAAAATACCATTATTCTGTGTACCAATGTACATGGTAGTTTTCGTCGATTTTATTGCATATTTGAACATTAATACCCATAGCGTAGCGACAGTATGTGGACGTAGCCTTGCATTCGGCATTATAGAGTGAGATGTCAAAGCTGTCACGCGTCATGACACCGGGACGAGTGACGCACCCGGTTGAAACGGAACGTATGGATTTTTCTCGAATGTGATTGTGGATTGTACTCAATAATATAAATTTCTAATCCTAGAATTTGTGGGTTTTATTTCTTCAAACCATCTAATGTCCATAATATTTCATGAATGTTTTATCGACCATCTACCGAAACCAATTCACTATTCAGCTCACCCAATATACCGTCCTGCACAAAACTGTCATCAAAATAAGTGAAGCCGTATGGCAAGAGAAGAGTTAAACACAACCGATTTCATAATTAAAATAGTCATTTATTTTATCAGATTCAACGGTACATATATATCATAAATTTATAAGTATTCAAATATACATGTTTTCCTTTTGCTCAATAACAGTATGCAATGTTGCCAGGATGACAAAGAAATTTAGTTAATTGCTTGCCTCTACAAAGAGAGATTATAATTGTAACGCATTTAAAGTTCAAAATAATGTACAATTCAAATACTTTTATTTACAGTAAACTTCATTTACAGAATATTGTGTCGGATATTTCATAGTTTGATTTCTTTCTCTCCTCTCATCACCTGGCTCAACATCCGGTTACATAACGCGGCGTATGGATTCAATTCCACCACCTGGAACACATTAACACATGTACAGCGCAAAAAGCAGCGAATGTCAAATATCTGTTGAACGCGCTAATCTCAAGAACTGAATTGAAAAAATTTGAAATTGATTTGAAAAAATATTTTTGTATTGAATAGTCCACTTATTAAGGAAGGCTATATAACATGCCATCACAAAGAGGAGGGGAGCATCAATGACAAATCGCTGCTTTTCATGAATACACAACTCAAAATTTTGAAAATGCCAGTTTTTTAACACAAATAAATCTAAAATATTCCTTATTCCATACTCGGTAAGACTCACATTCATAAAGGCAAAAGCATAATGTTGCGCAAGAATGTCGTTTTCTAATAGGTTATTTTTTACAATATTGTTTTATTTTGATTAATTTTCAAATGGCTACCATGGGATTGTGTGAGTATTTATGAACAGCAGCGATATGTGTACAATAAAAGTTGTAGTAATTAAAAGAGAGGCTGCTATATTAGTCTTTTCGTGTTCCTTTGGTCACTGTAATAAGGTGTCTAAATATCACCTTATTTGCAAGATTATAAGGCGACTTTTAGATGCGTCTACTCTGACCAAAACGCTACGAGGTGTCGTGAAAATTCATTCGATTCGACTACAACAGCAGTTTGCCGTTACGTCATGGCGTCGTTCGGGATCATATTTGTTAGTAAACAAATAAGATCTTGAACGTTGCTGTTGGCGATTCTTCAGGCAAGCCAGAGAAGACTCAAAGGGATAGGTGTCCTCTACCAACATATTGAGCTTTGAGATGGGGTGCATGGTGAGATCGAGCGCCCTTCAAAACCAGTCTGGCTGACGAAAAGAGTGCGGTTTTTTTCGCCGAATTTGAATTTCAATCTGAAACTGAAACCGAAACCGAAGCCGAATCCGAAGTTGAACTCGAACCTAAACCCCAAGCCGAAACCGAGTACCCACATAAGGGAAAGCTAATCCATATTCGATCGAAAAAATCACTGTACCATCTGTTACTGGTTATGCGTCCCTATTACATGCGTTTTCGTAACCACAAAACTAGTGTACTGTGTTTGTTCATTACAAAAACGTATCCAAGAGGGTCTCATTATCGACGGGATTGACAGGGACACAAGAAGGAAGAACTTTTCACTCTCGAAAGGAATCAAAAAATAATTGATTATACAAAATATATATTTCGTTTATTTCATTGGTGCAAATACTCGCATTATCGCCATAGTGGCGGCGTCCTCTGTCGCCTGGTCATTTTAATAACGGCAAAGGTGGCGGTGGTCGACGTGGACACAGGCTCGACAAGGCATGAGCTACCTACGTAAGAAGAAAGAAGACAAAGAAAATAATAGTTTTTACAATGTTCACGTAAGTCTTTGCCCCGGCTGGCCCCCTAATCGCTTGGTATAGAGGTGATATATCCTGCTAAGTCTCCGGTGGTCGTTCAAATCGGGCCTAGGAAAAATTTTTAAGTGATGAGCACATTTATTATTTGTGTTTGGACTTAATGAAAAAATCTGGCTTAGTATAGTGTGTATGTACGTCTATCAGCTGTCCGGTTACCATAACAGGCAATCAAATTAGAATCACATAGGCGTGTGCGGAGTTGTTTCAACTGTTGTTGTTTTAATTTAAAAACAAAATACGACTGAGGAAACAAGAAGATAAAGCTGAAAACATATTTGTTACGTCGAGTGTTGCCTTTTGTTACATTAGAAAAATTCATCATGTAATGTAAGAAAAGTTAACACTTCGTTATCAATATGTCATTCGTGAACTGGAGAATGCCGGTTGAAGTTCAAAATTGAAGAGGATCGCCGAACATTTCGCACTTTTACCGTGTTAAAATAATCACCGGTTAAGCTTAGGTTTGACTGGAAGTAACATATACGTTACAAAAAAATATTACAGCGTAAAAACTATCTAAGAAGATTGCAAACACTTCCGTTCAAAACAAAACAAAATCTGCCACGGTCGCGGCGGCCCCTGTCCCCTGGTCGTGTCGATAACGGCGAAGGTGGCGGCGGTCGACGTTGACACAGGCTCGACGCGGGCAGAGAGACGTAAGAAGAAAGAGAATGAGAAATGAAGAAGCAACATGAAGAAGAATAAAGAAGAAGAATAAATAATAAATAATTAAGTAATTGTAAATACCTATAGTAAAACAATGAAATCATGTTTTAAATTTGTACGCCGTAAAAGGCACAATATGGAGTGAACTAACAATTCTGTAACATCTTTAAATGTACCCATATTTGTGCAAATAAATGTCTTTGTCTTTGTCTTTGTTTTTAACATATATTTTTGATTTAAACGTGTTTGTAACAGCTTTAAATGTAATAAAAAGAAATGTAGATAGATTTAAATGTGAAAGTATGCGCATGTCGGTCATATGGATCTTCGGTGTTAAACTTTGACTACCACTGGCCCAAGACATACGATGTACAGCAAGTAGTTACAGATGCGAAAACCAATGTTTGCCGCACAAACATTCCTCGTCTTCGTATTTGGTTTTCATATGAATTAGAGCCAAATTCCCTTGAATATCCAACTTCTGGGATTACATAAGACGGTCATGTAATAATTCGTTAATACTGTCTTGTTCACGTTTGAGTTGAGTCAAATTCAAATTCTTTTATTCATTATAAGGTACATATATACATACACTCAATGAAGGTCATGTTTTAGTCATCGTACTTCGGCTTTGTGCACGCCTCAGGCTCTAGTAGACCGGGAGAAAAAATCTGCAACTGACTTCTGATAGGATCAGCCCTGTTAGGTCGTTATCAACTTATAACTCTTCAAATAAAAATAATAATAATATTCTAAGCTGGCTCGAAGGACCAACTTTTTGAAATAGCCATTATCACTTCCAAACGTTTCATGTTGGTCAAAAATCGGCCGAATTATTGACGCTAACCGATTGAATTAATACACCTTTTATGTTTTAACAGATTGTTAACGAAATTACCAAATTCCTACGCGTTCAGTAAAGCATTAAGCGAAGGTCTCGTCGTGGAGGCCATGAAAGACATTCCCGTTGTGATCCTCAGACCTTCTATCGGTAAGATTTGGATTGGTTTAATCTGTGATCTTGCGACGGTATTACTAACTTCGTAAATAAATAAATTACAACATAACATAAATATATGTATACTACTATAAAACCACTAATAATTATTTTTTGTATTTTATCTGTGTTCTAGTAATTCCAATATGGCGGGAACCGGTGCTAGGCTGGACCGACAATATAAACGGACCCATAGGTTTATTGATCGGTGAGTTAAAAACTTAAAAACTCGTTGTCTATGATAATGTCTGTTATTTTGTTAATACAAAAGATTTATTGAACCCCGTCGCGTGTAAGACTAATATTTTCAATGCCGTGGCATAATTAATTTTTTATTCATTCATGAAGTTTTAATGGGCGTGTAGACAAATTTTGAAATACGCGTTTATTCGATATATATATGTGTAATAATAGCGAAAAATATATTATTTCAGTATAGAATTGTGTTACAAATAATATTTTTGCCTTTTTTTGTACCGAATTTCAAATGAGCGCGAAAACGCTCCAAGTATTATGGCGGACGCTTGTGACGTCACACCTCAGTAAGCACTAAGCAACAACTGAACGAAATTCAGGCATGTTTGCTGAGGCGTGACGTATACGCTCTGATTGGTGTTTCAGTCAAGATGGCCGATTGCAGTTTATTGAAGTATTATTTTATTTAAAATAAAATTAATC
>DWGJ01003522.1:0-13174 GCA_018246895.1 Aspitha aspitha aspitha | reverse complement strand
ATATCCCCCGGCTCCCCACCGGGGGAATGCGTAAAGACTGGCATTTCCTGACGTAAAAAAAAAAAAAAAAAAAAATTGACCGACCAGTGTTCAATGCACAGCAGAAGCCGCTGAAACTAGAATCCTGAAATATTGCAGACGAATTCTTTGTATGGCGTGAGTGCGTGCTAAGAAAGGAATTTTGGTAATCCCACTCCCGAGGGGGTAAAATATGCGTAGAAACATTGTATGAAAATTAGTCAGCTTTGAAGTTAGACATTGGAAACATTTAATTTAATGAAAACAATTAACGCATTTAATGATGTCTACAAAACTTTGAGCAAAAGGTAGTAGTGAAATAATGTCACTGTACAATACATAATGTTGTTTTTTTTAGTTCTCCAAAAAGTTAAATTAGGAATGTGGTAACTACATGTAATTCATATATTTCTTCAGAACTGTAGCATGCTGGGGTGACATTATAATTAATGGTAATGGTTATGTGTATTACAATAGTACATTACGATTACCAATAGAACCGTTTTTCTTTAGGATCAATAATAAAACGGAATTATTTATTTATTTTGCCGCAAGTTTTCCATTAGGTACAATCTTACCGCCGCCATTGTCAATCGGCAGTCTTTATCATGCTAAGTGTTTGAGTTTCGGTTCAAGCCTGATTTCTCGGGAAACCAATATGTCGTTCCTTTGAAAACTTTGCAATATAAATATTACACGTTACTACCATTGTGATTTAAATTATGAAATCATTTTAGGAGGTTACCATATATTCACTACGTCTTGTTAAACAAGTAACATAGATGTGAATATGGTAGCTTCAAAACATAAACCAAATTACTTAATAATGTTGATTTTAAATTATCACTGCCTTAAGAACTTACTAATACTCAATATACATAATATATGAGATTTATATATGTATACATATAAATCTCTTGTACCTTGTTTGAGATCGTCAATAGAGTATCTTTTATTGCTGGAAGAACTCTTATTTCCACTGGAGAGCGAGCGTAGTCATAGAAATAACTAGTTTACTATATAGAGGAAGTATTATTTATTATGAGTGTATAATATATGCAGATATTCATTTAGATAAAAACAACTTTTAATCTAATATCTTTATACTGCGTTGGCGCCAAGTAACATTTTATATTGTAATTGTTTTTCTATTAGAAATTTGTACTACTGCTCGCTGTGACGTCATCTTTATTTATTGTAAGCCCATCTGTTATTTCGTTTGTTTTTCGTTAGATTCAAAACACATAATTTATTCATTATGAAGACCTAATCTCCAACAACAGTCTTATTCCAACAGTCCTGTTGGGAGTCTATAGGGAATTGCCAGTGCCTGCCTTAAAACATAACTGCCTTCCCAGTTAGATTTTTTTCTAGTCGATTCTAACATAAAATCTTTATTTACAAATATTTCATACCAAAAGGCTATTTGTTTCTCACCGTCAAATCAAATTCATAAACAAAGTATTTAATAGATTGTTCGAGCATTAATATCCACATGGTACTTCGTATAAATGTTCAGTAAATATTATGTTTACAATTTGTCGGTGAAATCAAATCAATTAATAATAATGGACCACAGTCTGTGATTATATGGAAAATTACATCATCAACAGCGCTATGACGGAAGATATTGTTAACCTTTCCCATTTGTCATGTAATTATTGTGTATTATTATTACCTGCATAAGACTGGCCCGTTGGTTGATTAGCGACCCTGACCAAGTAGTGAGAAATGAAAACTAAATAGGTTTTATTCCAAAAACGCGTTGTAGCTTTAATCAAGAAGGCAAAGAAGAATTCATGTAACGAACAGTTAAATAGAGGAGGTAGGAATATGCCAAAGTAATTAATTAATTCCATGAATAATATCTAATATTACTAATTTATGTATTTCTATAAACGTTTCCCGGGGGCTCAAATTGGATGCTTAGCAACAAGAGATCTGTAAACAAGCCACGTAACAAACACATTAGCATTGTTAGCGCTTGCGTCGGTCGTGAGTTACGTTCCCACTCTGACCTCTGAATCAAAGGTCACCTGTCGATAGACAATGGATATTTGACAATTCGATGACAGTCGTTTAAAACTGCATGTTAGAAGAATTTTAAATGTAGTCAGTATATATAGTTTGAACACAGTTCAATTAATTTTTGAGGTATAATTTTAATGAGCATTTACTTATTTCACGCCAGTTGAGTTTAATATGAAAAAAATGCATATATTAATATTCCTATGATATCATTCGGATTCGAGTTTATCAATATTATGAACTCACAAATGTATTTTTATTAAAGGATATTTACAATTAAACAAAGAAAGACTAATTTTCTTACACAGCCAAAATAAAATATAAACAGGTGTACCTAATAACAAGAAAATTTTCGACACCAAATTGTTAGCTTACCAAGCGTATGCGACCTAAATGTGACCCTTTAAATAATTTACACGGCATCATCGACTGTAATCGTGTGACTGATTACGCAGTACGCAACTAATACCGCCAGTCATGCGCCATCAAATTGTAACTTGCAATCCGCGCAGATTATAAATTGACCACAGATTAAATATTATAATCGTGTTGGATTAGATTTATGTGAACTGGCAACCTAGAGAAAAATGAAAAAACATAGAATAAAAAAAAAATATTAGAATAATCGTGTTAGGTATTAGATTAGAAAAAACTTCATATTCAAACATAACTGTCTGCAGGTTACAAAAATAATTGATAAAACGTTAAAGTCAGTCAGCTATCTGTTATGTTGGTATATGAGAATTAAAAAAAGAATACGCTTTTTTTTGTTATGTAGCGACAATAAAAATAGAGAGTAGGTACCTCCTTAATCAACGTTTCACATTAACGACCAAGTTAACCCCATTCCATCCTTATGGTGCGAGATGAAAAGTAAAGAGAACCACCACATAGCCAAAACGAGATACCACGTACAAAAGCGACTGACCGTGAACTATTGTAAGCGGTTATAAAACTGAGGTTTTACTGCGTACTGCGGGAATAGCTGAGCGCGCGGCCTGCGACCTGCGAAGGTCGTAGCCTGCTAACTGGTTACGTTCGTGTGGATTAAGGGATTGGATGTCGCGTGTTGTCTTAAAACTGTGCCACAACCCGCAAACGCTATGTGAACCCCCGATATCTATACATATAATAAAACTGTAGAAGACTTCAATTCGGTACATTGAGTGAAAACTAAAAAAAATACTTTATACAAGTAACGCAAGCCAAATAAATTCATTTTGTAATTTTTGTCTGTCTGTCTGTTGTCCGACTTTAACGCAAAAACTACTGGACTGATTTTGATGAAACTTTTTTGTTTTATACCGATTAGTCCTCGGCAACATATAGACTGTAATTTATTTTGAATATCTGAATATAAGATTTAAATTTATGTCGTTGGCTAGTTTTAAATAAACAAGTTGACACAAATGGGTAATATCACCCACACCAGATAGCTAAACTACGTTAATAATATTGTGAAGTATGTAAGATATAAAGTACGGTTTGAAAAATTGTAAAAACTAAATACTTTTTCTAAATGGTGTAGTCTTTTATTGGCAGAAAAACCTGCTGTCTAAATGCTGAGTGGCGCAGTACTATTGCTTTATCTACTGTTGCCCTTAAGATTGCTCTTGTCATTATAGATTTTTATCATAAAAGTACACCTAGATATGCAAGAACCTTTGATGATTTGATGAGAAAGATGATAAGATGAACGTTTTAAAACGCAATTTCAGTGGTAACTAAAAAAACTTCCATTCAAGGGTGTTGAGGGATCTTTGAACGATTGTCACGACAGTTCGACATTGGTGTCAGTTGTCGCTCGTAACTTGAGCGCGGGATGCAGCGGTCGAGTGATGCGCGCGGCGGCGTTGTCGTGTCATCTTTATGTAATGCTGTAAATACCGAAGCAGCATTGATTGGTGTCTCGGCCTTAACCCGCAACCAGCCGTGTCACAGACAACATAAATACGCATTTACACACAAATTCAGCGTGTAATTTTATCACAAGATGTAGGTAAAATCTTTATACTGTTGTTTAACGTTGCAAATGCCGGACTCAGCCCGCAATAGCAGGCGTTTCATAGATGACATACATTTTGCACAGATTAACAATTTGTTGATAATTGCACTATTTTAGTAACGTGAAAACACAAAGGGTACAAAAATACGTGTCTTGGAATTGGGGTTATTACAAAACAAAGCCGAGATTAAATATTGTGTATTAAATTAAAATTATTCGCTATTCATATTTAAAGACTAGTTAAAACTACCTAGTTGAATATACATAACTACATAAACATTTGTTAGTGCTAGTCATAATATAAGAGACGATCTTACCGCCAAGGGCATGTACCAGGGTATTATCGGGTAGAAGAAATGACATGCATTAGTGTTGGCATTCTAAAAAAAACATAGGGGTCAATCACCTTGCTAATTTCTTCTAGTTTTGGCGCCTTGGTATGGTTATAGGTTATAGAATATGGTTTTCAGTCTTAAATCCACGAGTGACATCAAACATGAGTCATCATGAAATTCCACGTCTAAAAGGCTAAGGCAAACGTACTTATAGTGCCAATAACTAACGATAGCGTATCTTTCACAACACGGCGGTTGGGAGATTTATTGTGCGCGTCAAGCATTAGTCCCTTTGCTATCTGTAAGTGATTATCGGTCAATCCGGAGAGGTCAGCCATTGTTCGTGGTGTCGGAAAAATATACGAGCAACGAACGATCATTTTTATCGTGGCAACATCTTAGAAGCGTTTTAGTGTTGCCATTGCAAGCATCTATGTATATAGTTTAAATTATCAAGCTGGAATCGAATCTTTTCTACAGTTGACTATGTATAATGATGATAAAAGCAAGGAATAGAAAGGTGTTGATTACATAAAAGATGATTAATTGGTACTCTTATCTCCAACATCATTACGATTTATTGAAAGTTTAAAAAGGCGTCATAATTTTTAATTTTAGTACAGTTTAATTTAATAACTTAGGCTTTCGAAAATAAGTCAATTCATTATAGTGATGTATCTAAAAATTTACATTTACCTAATGATGTTACATAGAATAAATTGACGAAAATAATCAAGTAGTACCTATAAGTAAATTTTTTTATCTGATTATTTTAATAATAAATATCCTGTTTCAATTTTTTATTGTTATTGTGCATACCGTATATACTTTTTACATTCCCGCAAGCTGCTCGTTTGACCATACAAACAGTACGTCAATTTTATTAGAGTAGTACAAATATTGTGTTAATAGATTAATATTGGTACGGATTATATCAATTTTTGATTGCGAGATACAAAACTGTCAGATTTAATTGACCGTAATTTAAATACTCTGCGTTGAAACGATCTCGCCAACGTTATCGGGGTTAGATCTGCAGCAATTGGATGCTGTTATCGCCTTCTAGCAAATTGTACCATTTACATAATAACCAACTGGTCCTTATTTGAATGGTTAACAAGAAAGGCCTTTACGTAGGTTACTTAATATTTTACTGTAAGTGTGCAAGTAGCCGCTATCTATACTAATATTATATAACACTAGAGCAGCGATAGCAGGTTTTAATTTAACTTCGATAGTCTGGATTCAAATCCTGCGCACCACTGTTGAAAATTTAAATGTTACTTAATATAACGCTAAATAAAAGGAAAAACCTTAGACAGAGCAAGTTATTGAGTTTGTTTTCTGATATGTGCTGCTAGTTAGAAATTGGCCTGCGTAGCTAAGGCTTAAAATCCAACTGAAAAATAAATCAGGCCACTTAGAACAGTTAATTACAAAAAAGAGCATTTTAAATACTTCGATTGAACGTATTTAGCGACGCAAGAAAAAAACAAGTGTGACAACATTGAAAAGGAGTTTCATAATCGCCTTTGAAAATCGAAGTCTATTCCAAAACCGGAAGTCAAGTTAAGTGCACCGCCTTAGAAAATAGGGATGACGATAGAATCTATTAGCGATATACGGCCAGCGGACGGGCTATTTGGGCAAACAACGCAGCCGTTGACCCTAGCCCACGAGCTCTCAGTTCACTTTACGAGGACCGCTTGTTACCGAGACATGTTTATTTGGACGCCCACGCTTGCCCCACGCGTGGCTCGTGCCCGCGTGTGCTCTAAGGCGCGAGCGAGAGCGATTTAACTTTTTTTTTCAATTTCAAACTCTGTTCAAGGCCAGTTTTATATAATTTTATATCATGATAAATGAAGTATAATCATTTAAATATGTTCTTGTAGGTATCTTAGGTTATTAACCGAGGCATTTGCGAGTTCTTAAATTGAACGCTTGCATGCGATACACTTTATATTTTATTTATAACAGCAATAATAATTCCCTTTGCATATAAATTTAGTTAATGACAGATCGGTAAAAAGAGAAAGACAATGAATGGCCAAAGCGGTCCATAGATAATTAATGTCATTCTGACATAGATTAAAAATATCATATACATATCAAATATATTAAATATACCTGTTCGAACGTCACTTTCGTTAATCTTCTTCACTAATTGCCGTCAACCTCTTACGCCATCAATAGATAAAACGTACAAAGCAATAATGTATGCTAATATCTTAATATAAATTCACTCTGTCCGTTCATCCATGTTCCCTCACATGTGCAGATAGACGGTATAATTCCAACAGAAGTAACGACTTATTGCTGTTGATGTATAAAATGTAGACAACATTCCAAAACAAACCTGGGTTCCGTCGATATTTAATTATATTTTTATGGTGATATTAATAAAAATAACTGATTGTTGATCCAAAGAAAATAAATATAATCGCAAAGATCCTTTAAGATGCATATAGTAGACCCGAAGGTCTACTACATGCCACTCCGTAAGTTTGGAGTTTACATGTCTAGCACGCACAGCTTCTAAATTCAAACTATGTATGTCGAAATTCAAAATATGTTATATTGAAGCTTTTATCACGGCATCCAGATTACTCAGACATTTCACCTGATGAATTCAGCTTCTTCATCTTGGCTTTGAAAAGTCCTAGTTTATATTTACCATAAAACAGATATTTTAAATATGAGGTTATGATATGGGTACCTATGCGTAAAGTTAAACCGAAACAGAAGCCTACATATTTCTTATTTATTCATATTCTTATTCGATAAATGTATTCAAATTCAATGCGGTTATTTAAAAAAGTGTATTTAGTTATATACGTACTTTACATCGAACCCTATTTTTCAAGTACCCCATTTGTATTGTTCCCAAGAACCAAATTGAGCGATTTAAATAAAATATTTCAAGTCTTTATCAAAATGAGTGCCGTTATGTGTTTGTAGCCGCCTAATGTTGTTATTAAGGGAACTTTGGGAGATTAGATACACTGAGGTGTGAGGTAAGGTCGGTTTAATTGGTAATGTATTAATTTGGTACTCTCCATGGGCCTTTCTCTATATTCAACATTATGTGGGATGCTTTTATGACTTACTTATGTTAATTTAACGTATAAAAAATAACGTTTTTACACATAGATTGCACACAACCTCAGATTGTTAGTCACCAAACGTGGTCTATTATATTAGGCTTTCAAATATTAACATAGCTACGAAACCGGAACCAACACTAACATTATCTAACGACAGAAATGTTAACTTCAAAACTCAGGCTATCTACGAAAAGTGTTATAAATAAAAATTGAAAACAAAAGCAAACTGAGCGAATAACAACGATTACGAACGCATGAACCATAATGCTTAAAACATGAAACGGCGATAACAGCTGAAAACAATATGGGACAGTTGCACGCGATAACCCTCTTTATATTCAACCGGTTAGAGTACTTTTTCGGTTTTATTCAGCAGACGATACGACCGTTTAATTCTGTGTGAGAGGTTAGGAAAGAGGTCATGTGATAACGCGAGCGCTGGAGGCGGAGATCGCGTGGAAATCGGAAAAATAAAACAATTCAATTATTTTTCTATTGTTCAATACGCTCCGGTCTCTGTGTAGAGCTGTTCACTTTGTATTTGACTATGTAGAGACAGAACATAACATTTAATAATCGACCAATATACGTACTCAGATTTTGATCTGAAATTAAAACCTATTTATTACCTAAATAAGTAGTATCAAAACCAGGTAGTTTATGAGCTGTGTGGTTCCCACAAATCAGGCGCTGTCTAGTAAAAATCAGTGGGTAGTGTGTGACATTGTTCCATATCATTATTATTACGAAAGGAGCCCAGGTACTAAAAGCGGAATAAGAAAAATAGTTAAATAGAGAATTCACAATAATATCTTCTACACTATTACGTACCAAACTAAAGGTCACCTAGACATTGTCCTCAGTGCAATGTCAATTATCGCCGGTGGTTGACGAAAATCTGTAGTTAAAGCAAACATTATGAGGCCGGCAGCCTTCGTGGTAGACAAGGTCGGTGTACAAAGCCGCCTGTCACATACATACTCGTATATACTCGTATGTGCCATAAGCATACCGCGTGAAGAATCAGAGCAATATGTTACTTACAGTTTAGGTAACTGGATGCTCAGTCGTTTGGAGAGTATAACTTTTATTAATAATAATTATTATTGGAAGAATTCCACAAACAATCTGGTTCCAAATTAGGCAATTAATGCCAGTGTTACGGTAATAAACTAGAATACACAAATACGCTCATCCCACGAATGTTTGTGCTGGATGAGAATCGAAGCCACGTTCTCCGGTTTGGGGTTTATCAGGGTATTTAACTACTAGACTATAAGGCCAGTCAGTTGAATATATATGTTTCATTACTCTGTTTGTCCAGTGTTTAGTTATTCTGATTAGTAGAGAGATATATTAATGTGATAAGCATCACCATATCTTATTTCGGTATAAATTATCTACATACGAGTACTACGTAGTATGACTTATTTTGGTGCGTCTGAGTAGTAAAAAATGCTAAACAAAACAATATTTTACGTTGCAAAAATGTAGTAGGAATAACTTTCTATTGGTTTAGTCTCGTGAAGAATGTTGACGGCCCAATTCTATTTTTACATTGTTAATAACACATTTGTTTTCTAAAAAGGCGGCAGAGTATTAATATCGGTAGGAGATATGTTTATGTATGTATACTGCACAGGTACCACCTATTCATAGTGGGCGCAAGGTCGGAATATAAAGACGACTCATCTCAGCAACTAGTACTATAATTAAAACTTGTATTGCACGAGCAACTAGTATTGCTCGTTGCTTAAATTCCAGCTTAATTGTTTGATCGTGACCTTAAAAATTTACGTCGGCTCATCAACTGTGATCGGTAAGTTGATAGATTTGTGACGTCAAAAGATATTCGAGATATCAAAAGATAATCGAGACAAAGACGATTATATGTACAGATATGGGAACATTTATAGATTTTACAAAATGATTAGATCAAACGACGTTTTTCCTTTTGCGGCGTACAAATTTTAGATTTCATTTAATTAACATTATCTATTAACTAGACGATAAATAATGTTATTTATTTAGATATTAAAAATTAATGCCGAGTTTATGATGTTTTCTACGTTATACTATAAATGTAAGCTAACAATAGTATGTGTAATTGTGTCATCGTTTTATTCGACGAGACATATAGTACATATTAATTCATCACAGCACACGTGCGATAAAGGAAAACATTGCCAGGAAATCTTAGTATCACTGATAGAAATCAGGTATGTGCGACTCGGCCCTTCGTCCTGTACCCTATATCTATTTCTACGATACTGGCAGATCTGAGTATCTAGTATTTACAAGATTTTGTCGTAAAAGATAGACGATAATATATGCATATTTGATACATAATTTCTTTCAATGTACACGGAGTACATTAAAAGAAATTATGCATCAAATTGTCTATGAATGCTCAGTATCATTTCAGATCTTCAAAGCGAAAAACATTAAAGATCAGAAATTGTCTATGAATCCTTAGAACTATTTCAAATCTATGGAAGGGAATGGAAAATCTAAAAATGGATAATATTGCAGATGACGCAAATTGTATAGATTGAGAATATAATAAAACTCAAGGTCATTTCTGCGGGTCAAACAGACGAAGGTCATATAACATTTGACACCACTGTTCACTATACCACAAGCGCTGACAGTGAGTTCAGTAATGCGTGTAAAACGTTGTTAAAGTTTTCCTATCTCGAATCGACATTTACACCCTTCAGACCAAAATACAAATGATATTAATAACATTTGTTTTACTTTTACAATTTGCAGCCGAAATAATGCCTAATGTAATTAAATGTATGTACATATTTACCAAATCCGTATCTGTCATTTTCATGAAAAATAGTAATAATATCAGATAGGTACTAAGTTTACAATATGAATAGTGCTTTAAAAGAAGCTTCGATTTATTAAACGTGCTGGTACAATTTATAAAATGTTTATATACTTTCATATGATATAAATGTCCTAATAATACTAATACTTGTAACGCCAATGTATCTAACGCTAACAATTTCTCAAAGCGCTCGTATGATCGAAATTAATCTCGAACAAAACGTGTTTCCGATTGAAAGCTCAACGTTTTCACACGGTAATTTGTCACAAATATCGCTAACCGCCATTAATAAAACTGGTTGATCATAAATATTATATAAAAAAGAAACGCTTGTCTATAGCATGGACTTTGTAGAGCAGTACAGAATAGCCGGTGTTTTTTTATTGTTTTTCGCGCGTATCTTGTTGTTGAATCATCTTAATCATTGGCCCCGATGGTCTAGTCACTGGAATAGTACCTACACCTATTCTTCAGGTTCGACTCAATATTCGCCTATACTTTGGAAAATGCTGCTCTACTGTGTTATCAAATTTCATCCTTGCTTGCACCTGTGAACATGTACAATCGGTTTGTTGATGCAGTAAAAAATGCCAAAAACCTTTCAAGTGTATATTTTTGTTTGCATAGTTATAACTAAGTACACGTTTGACCTGCAAGTTGGCAGTAAGAACGAGCGGGGTCGCAGCCACAAGGTCAAAACACAAAGGTGTCGCCGTCATTTGTCACGCGGTGGCGTGTGGAAACTATACCAATAATTACCTGCCAGGTACACCTGATGACACAAATATATATAAACCTATCCAACAAATAATATGTTAGCATTACATTACGTGTATTTTCGAAACGTTATATTAATAATTCCCTCATAGACAAAGTGTCTAACATCTTGGTTTTGGCGGGAAGCGCCATTATTATTGGAATTGTATTACCAGCGTTAGCTATAAATAAAAAAAATTACAACAACACCAATATTTTAACGGTTGCCGATCGTGTTGTTTTTGTTTAAGAAATAGGTATTTCTTAAGTCATTTAACATTTCATTTTCTCGCTATAAAACGTACTAGGATATCGTTGTTGGCATCCATTATTATTTAAATCACGGAGTTGTCAGTGAAAGCAGTGCAGTTGTGAAAAGCAACTTCAAAATTATTACAAATATGAAATATTGTGTTTAACCTGTTTAATTCATGTTATAATAGAAATAACTTCAGATAGTTTGAATATTAAATACCGAATTATCACATAATTATGTTTCGTAAACAAGTGAAACGGAAATATTTCTTCTAATTTCTTTTTGCATTTTTCTTTCTTCTTTCTTCTTATCTTTATTCGAATTTCTAGAGCGAACTTTTTAAACGGATGATACCAATTAAGTCATATTCATTACTAAATAGAGTTCATTTTCGAATAGTAAATTATTAGTATACTACCTGGTACGCGCTATTTTCAATTCCGTTCCTCAACAGTGGTAGTGATATAGTGGATAATTAGCGAAGGTATGGCTTATTGCAATTGACAGGCTAATAGGCAATATCCTCTTGGCGGAATACTTTCTCTCGGTATTTTAATTCCAGTGAAACGTAATCATGGACAGCGAGGTTCTTCATCAGAGTCCACTTAGATAAATTTTCATTCAATTTCTTACAAGAAGTAGCCGATGTGTAAATACATATATAAGATGCGGTTTCAGTTTCTACGTGACATAGTTAAGTGGATCTGGATTATTACTTGAATAGCTGGACAAAAGGCAAAATTTAAAGATATCCAGAGCAGCAGCAGAGTATTGTATTGTATTGATTGTAGCACATTTAAAATACGTAAATCATGAGACATAGGTACCAACTTATCTTAGCGCATTTGTCTAATATCTACTACTACTATTATCTACCTTAACTGGACTTTACGAAAAGTAGAGTCTTATAATAAAAAACGAAAAAAAATACATTTTTTTAAATTTTATTAAACTCATGCTTTTATACTTTTTTATGTCCGCAACTATTTGGTTGGTAGTAATTTGTATAACAGCGTTATGTCACGTCGGCCTGAACTACGTGCTTAATGATTCGGACTTAATTCGAAGCAAAAAGATTTCTCGGTTCGTTCAAAACAATATAAAACCAGGAGGAACGAATACGGAATACGGAACATTTTGTTAGACAAAAATGACTAATATAATTCAATATCGCAAGCGCTTAATCTAATCTCAATACTTAAGAATCATAATCTGTTGAGAGAAAAGCAGGAAAATAATTACTATGTAAACTTTCAGGCCGTTTGTCAAATCGAAGTTATGTTAAACGTCCTAACCTACAAAAAAAGATAACTCGTAGCTTACGACGAAATCTCGTAATTGGTTTGTTTACCGCCCATAATTTGTGAGCTAATGCCGAAACACGAAAATAAAAACAAAATCGAATACAATCACCTCACTGCCGCCAGTAACCCGAGCCTTATTTCCCGCTAAGGTCGCAACAAAGACAGGCATTCGCGACTGTTTTGTAAACACATCACGCGCCGAGATGCCGCGACCGTCGTAGGAATGTGACGTTTTCACTCCGCAATACGCATCGGGTTTTTGCTCTTCACATGATCGTGGACAAGGCGCTTGGTGAAATGGGGCTACGATAGGGAGGTAACAATCGCTAAAATGAGACTATCTGGCTAAGTGGCCCAGCCATCAACGTACAGTCCAAACCGCTGAACCCAGAATTCTGCAATACAAGTTTCGACAATATCCTGAATGGAACGATCATTATCTATCTATCTATATCGTCACGCCAGGTGCCTAACGGGGTAGGCAGAAAGCAGCGAGTGCCAAATATCTCTGTCCTTACAAACCTGC
>DWGJ01003521.1:0-13174 GCA_018246895.1 Aspitha aspitha aspitha | reverse complement strand
GGTCACCATAACACAGGCATTAAATTGCCTAATTTGGGATCAGACAGCCGTGTGTGGAATTGTCCCCAGATATTTATATTTATTTATTTATTTATATACCATCTAGATAGATTGCTATATCGCTGCTGCGTCCAGGCTATCAGTATCTCAAATGTTTCCGTTGAAATGTTCTCCTTACCTTCATCATGTTTATTTATATTTGACATCATCGAAGGGAGAACAAAACCAAAAGTGAGTGACAAACATTGCTATGAATCGTTTGTAATTAAGGAAATAAGTCACAAGGTAATTTTCTCAAACTTGCATGCTTGTCGCGGTAATCGAGATTTACTTTCAATATAAGTTTCAACACGGGACCCAGAACGTACAATGGGTATCTGTTGAAACAAAATAGAGAAGATCCATTGAAACGAACTAAAAACAAAGATCAAACATAGAAAGTGTACCCAATGGAGTCGAGTGTAACAGGAAATTACTTTTGAAGCTTCAAACGTTATCCCGAATGAACGGCGTGACGGCGACGAGATCTTTCTCTATTAAACCATAGTTTACTACAAAATTCTGGCATCGATATCTGCATGACAGATTTTCTATGACAATATATCACAATATTATTTTAACTCCCGTTATTTATGTATGCGTGTTATATATTATTTTGAATATAAAAAAATTGAAGTATAACATGCGTAGCAAAATTATAATAATAATAATAGATAAGCAACACGCCCCGACACGTGAGTAATTAAGATTTTTAAAAAGCGCGTGAATTAGATTGGGTAAACTTTTTGTAGATAATTATCTGTAAGTGTAATACAAAGCCGCAGTACATTACTTTGATTTATCTTTAATCGTTTTAGCAGCCCACGAGATTTGAGATGAAGAATTTTACAAGTTTGGATTATATTATTAAAATTTTAGTACCGATCACAAATGTTTTTTTCAATAAAATATAGCCCATGTTAGTCAGCAATAACCTACTCGTAGCATTGTACTGGTGAATAAAGTTTTAAAATTGGATGGGTGGATTCGAAGACCTTGATTTGATTAACTCGTGTGTACATACAAACTATCTCACAAACATTACCTCGTTACAGTGTTTAAAACCTTAGGTAACCTTTGTAACACTATTCTGTCGTAAACAAACCAAAGTAATTACACCATTTGTAATCTTTTATGAAATATATCTAACTATAATTGTGTAAAGATCAGTACCTATTATTTCCTATTATACACATTATTATACACCTATTATTATATTATTATTATTTCCTATTATTATACACCTATCTGTATTTTAAGTTTTAATCTCCGTTATAATAATAATTTCCTTTCAAGTTTTTTGGCAGTGGAAAAGAAATTTTATTCGTTGATTTCATCACAATCGCAAAAAGTGCTAAATGAAAACAATTAGATATTAAATTATACATTATTTAAGTCGTTTGAATGTCTAATTGCTTATTTCAACAAAATTTACGTTTCTATTTGTTATTGTAATTTATTCGGGACGAAATTGAAAACTATTGATATCTACCTGGTGTAAGTGATCTCGCTATGGTTAATAATCTTAACTGTTTTATACCTTGAATCAATTGTTATCGCCGATGTCTGTGATATCTCAACCGGCTTTTCTCAATGATTACTAGTGATGATTCTCTGTAGACTCGTTGCTGGGAATCAAATGATATTTTGCACTTGAATCGAAGGAAAAAGAACAAGATGGAACGGCTCAGCAGGAGAGTACTCGGCAAGAAATTGACCGGCGGGAGTTATGGGTGTCGCGTTGGTCGTGCGGCTTGCACGGAGGCACGAGCGTTGCGCGCGGCACGCGATTATCAACTAAACACATTAAAAATGCTGGTTGGTATACAAGCAACGGCCACTTTTCTTACTGCATCGTTATTATCGCGCTTTGTTGATTCATGACGCGAGCGAGATTATTTTTTTTAAGAACATACGAAAGTTGACTGGGTATATATCAAGTTGATGAAAATTGGTTTTGAGTACATTTTATTTTCCAGTGCACAAAGGTATGACTAGTGAAACGTCTTTGATATACGAGTATATTAATTTCGTTTAAAATATTTCATGTAGTATATTTATTGTCTGTAATTGCGTTTTCACTAGAAAGTTATGCCATGGTCATTTGAATTTGTGTAGCTTAACTGTGATTTGATTATTTTGTACACAATTAATCAATTAACAGTTCATTTCAATTTAGAATTTTATTTGAAACTCACATTAATCTATTAAAAACTTTGATTGAAACGATCGGACCCAGACCCGCCGGAGTGGGAGGCTGAATTTCAAACCACTGGGCTAATAATAAGTTGGAATGTAATAAAAAAGACACTAGCATTGTATAGTAGTTGTTCTGCGCTTATTAATAGGCTTGATGTTTTAATATGTTGTGAACCCGTCTACATATATAAAGTAGCAATATATCTAGTTATCTGATAGTGATTATCTTACTTTTTATCAAACCACTAGATTTGTTTCAAGCTGCTGAGCTGTTGTCACTGTCTCTTATAAGCTGATCCGTCAGGCCCTTATGTATATTTGTTTGTAGCTATGTGTCACGCCACTCAAATAATGCTACGAGGTTGATGAAAGTTATCGTACAGATTCGTTTTTAAAGTGATTTATCAAAATGTTTTCTTCATTACATAGGTACTCTTTTGATTCTCTCAAAGTAAAATTGTCAAAGATTTCAAATTTTACTTTTGAATAATATTTATTTTGATCGCATTAAGCAACTAAACGTTAGTTCTTTGCTAATAATAAAATGGTTATTTCTAAAATATCTGATAGATCCTGGTCGACATTGACAGAAACCCGTCTAAATAAATTTAAACATTTAAATAAGAATTATCGATTTACGAAAGCAATTAAATGTAAATGAACCCTTAGTCGGTTACTTATGCGAAGAACGTTGAGTAAAAACCTTAGAATCCTTTAAACTTGAACAAACTTTGATGACACTTTCTTTTGATACGAGATAATTATGTGAAAAATATTAAGTGTGAAAAAAAATTGCTGTCAAATACTTTTGGCAAGTTGTGACCAACTTATGTTTATATATCTTTACCGTTATTGATGTACATATATATGCTTTAAGACTAATTTGAAAATTGTATTGTTACTTGAGGTAATTTTTAGATTCTAAAAGGTATAGAAATTCCCAAGAGGCAATCTATAAGTTGGGTGAAGCCATTTAGTATTAACTAAAGGGCCACACAATAACATCAAGTCCCTTTTGGTCGATAGAAACTATTTCGAATTAATAGATTCTGATCCGCTTAAGGATATCAAAAGTAGTCTTTACTGAGAATATTTATTTTGTTGTTCAACTTCAATATATAGGTATATGGAATACTTGGCAAAATCAAGATAACTGTGTATAATAACTTTTATCTTTATTTTCAATATGATTTTTAACTACCATTGGGCTGGCAGTCACTTTGTCTCACTTTTCTTCCGCCAAAGTGGCTTCTAGTAATTATTCTGTTATAATTTTTGTATTAGTCGTGTAGCAGGCACATTTGTGTGTATGTAATCTAAATATAAACAATTTTTAGTATTGCAAAAATTAGTAGATATTTCATGTTGAACTACAAAAATTTTGAAGGCAACGAATGGTAGTTAGGTAATACTTTTATAAAAATGTTTGGTGTTTTGTCCTGTGGTGGGTAGTCGAGAGGCTGAACATCTATGAAAAAAAGTGGAATAGATTCTGTTGAGTATTTTCAGTGTGGGGTATTTGGGTCTCCCTAAGTTTTGTTATTTGATTTTCAATAGCGCTAAGGCTTACGTAAATGGACTTACGTCATGCTTAATTCGATTTCGAAACTCTCGTGAATCGGCTTTTCTTTTTTATAAACCTCTATTCTTTATTTTATTTTATTTATAAAATCCACACAGCATAATAAATAATCGATGATTACGTACCTACGTTCGGTGAAGTTCTGACAAAATTAGTAAATACATAGATATAATATCACTAAATTCTAAATCACGTAAGCGAACAGATGAATTTATTACATTTCCTATTCTATCCTTACAGACTTAACGTGCTTCTTCAACTTTCATCGATATCTGTGTACTGTGATGTCTACTTACCCCTTGTAATGTCACACACCGTCGTCCTTCCCGGGATCGCCGACTGGACTGTCGGAGCTCGCACTCTGGCCGCCAACAACTCCGAGAGCCTCCTATTAATCGTCTCTTACTGTACTTTACTCCGGCCCCGAGCTACATTATATACACATATGCGCCATAGAGCAAAGAAATGTCAAACAAACGTTGATTGTTATTCAATTCTGGATGATACCTGGGCATTTTTTCGAGCAAGTAATGCTTTATGCATATTGGTATAACTGTTTGGATAACTGGCTAATAATACTAGCAGCATGCTCAACAGTGATCATCTACTAACCTATCAGTTGTTATCGATGTTAACAAGTAAAGTTCATTTGGATTTCAGATAAAACTGTACACAAAGTAAAGAGAAGTGGGAATAATTGTAATTTATCAAAATATATAACAGTCATCACAGTGACACAGTGGCTCCATTACAAAACAAATCCTGCAATTGTGTAATGAATTGATACGCGAACACGAAAGGCACACGTGCTTTCCTAATCGACTTTTTTCACTTTTTCGTAGACAATATTCTTGGCTCGTTTCGTATCATGAAATTATTGCACGGAATACGGAATTTCTTGCCCCCATTACTCCAATCAGGTATAATTATCTAAGGTTATGACGGTAGATTTTCATTCATCCTTTGAACAAAGGTATAATTCCATGTCCGAACATGAAACCCTAAGGTTGGTCTGGGCGAATACTAATTTTGCATCAACTTCTAATGCTAAGCTGCAATCCAATAGAACAAGAGGAGGTAGTTCGGTATTGTTGTAAATATTACTTAGTAAAATTGTAAATAAATAAATCGTAATATCTATTGTATAGGTTCAAAAAGCTATGTAGTTTGAGGAACGTGACACGGACGTATGTGGCCTATGTAAAAGATTTAAGCAATATTTCACTGTCTCCATGCGTACAGAGCTAGTACCAGCCTATCTTTTACGGTATCTTGTGGGTTTGAGTTAGGTCAAGCAATAAATCATAGACTTCTAAAACTATATTCAATTCTATCTAATTCCACTTGTATATTATATCGCCGGTATGTACCTGTTTTGACTCGGGAAGGAGGTCTTGAACATCATGTGCTGGCGAAACGTATCAGATTTATAAAGAGGTAAGGAATGAGAATTCTGATCATGAATAATGAAATTGGTACTCAGAAGTATGATAGTTCTGCGTCCAATAAATATATTCATAACTGTAGGTCACCTACAAAATAACAAAGCATTTTCGACATTTTGATCAAACTCCGATTTTTCCTATAACAGTTCCTACTTTAGAGCAACTAAAGATGCCATCAGTTGTTTACATTTAACAGTAAAAATATGTTGTCTAGATCTATGATGACATAAAATAAATCAGAGTCTTCTATATCTTTAGGGAAGAATTTACAATTTCTTTTTCAATAAGAGTAGCAATCGAGCAGGGAGCAGTCACAGTTGGCCGCTGCCGCCCATTCTGCACTCATTAATAGAACTGTCGCATTATTATAGTCGCATTAATAGAACTGTCGCACTATCTACATATTGTTTTAATAAGAATATTAGATAGTACTTGAATACGAGTGACTGAACATAGACTTTCCGTAAGTATCATCATAGTTATCATTTCGTACTTATGTATGTATTTTTGTAATATAACTGTCGTTTGCAAACTATGTGAAACCTTTCCTAAACCACACAAATGTGTCGGTGATTTATGTCTAAAGTGGGTCAGTATATTATACGAGCTGTGAGAGAAACAACTATTTCCATTGAGTTTATTATTATAATACCTAGCAATAACGATTAGGTATATCCTTAACTTTCTTGGAATCGAAACAAATGATGTAGCGACGAAATGTAACAAATCTCTATTTGAAATAGTTGTATATAAATAAATAAAAAAATGTATATGTACAAAGGCTCTTTTTAATAATTACAACTTATTGGCAAAAAGGCTGCTAGATTTTGTTAAATTGTAGAGAAAATAACGGTAAGTGATAAGAAAAATAAATGTGAAACGAGTTTAGCTACCTACATGAAAATATCTAATTTAGAACGGTTTTTTTAATTGAAAAATTTTGAGTGTTAACTCTAAGATAATCACAAAAATGGGACTTAAATTGAGACTATTGCAGACTGCTCCTTTGAAATTGTTTATTTTAGGTTTCGTTGCTCGCCACAATCCTCCCTCAATCTCAGCATAACGTCGTAGATTGCGATAATGGATAGACAATGTTAATCTTCGGATTATAGGACTAATGATACCTTCAAACAGGACATTTGACATAGTCCTCGATAATTCAGAGACTAACAATTACGGAGCATAAATAACTAAGGATTGAATACCCTGCCTCTTGGAGATTATTACTTATCTCTTGAGACCGTTTTCTGATATTACCTGCTCAGTTTAGATAGGGTAGCTACTAACACTTACTAAGTGCACTTATACTAACACATACCAGCTGAACGAATACGAAGCCGATGTAACATCTTATTAAAGGGTATTTCGAATTTATTTTTAAGTGAAAAAATTTACTTGGAGAAATCGTACTCTGAAATTTTTATAGGAAGAGTTAGTCTTTCAAGGCTTTTCGACTTTGATCTATTATGTAGTTAATTTAAAACATTTCAAGGTGTTGGAATGCAGAGTTTGTATGCTCGTAACTGTATATATACTCGTATATACTAGTGGACCTGACCAAACTATCGATTATCGAGATTGACTATTGATAATTACGTTGAATGTAAAAAAATCGTAGTGAAAGTTACAATAGGCACACAATTACAATGTAAAAAAAGGCCAATTCTAAAACATAAATTTCATTCCATTATTTTTGATGTGTTCGTGATATTTTCCACTCAGTGTAACACATTCATACACATTTAGTAGGTACTTTACCGAACAGTTTTCTTAAGAACGAATATTTGAAAGAAAAGCTTGATAATGAGGGACGCACTGAAGGACGAGTTGCGGTCTTTAAAAGCATTTTACTCGTTAAGAATTTTGTGTAAATAGTAGAATTCGGGTCGTGTAATCAAATTTATTAAAATTTAATGTCGCTGCTAAAACAGTATAAAGGCAAATATTTAAGGAACAATCCACCCATCAGCCGTTTAAGTATCTAATCGACGCTTATCTACCAGTTCTTGCCTAAATCGGAGTCCAAGGGTATCCCGCTATTCTTTTCAGGTCATTGGATCACTTGGTAATAAGGTGTTCTCCTGATTTCCTTCAATGCTTATCAGTTTACGTCATTCGAATGCTGTAACCTGCCAAACTTTAAAGAATTCAAAATTTTAAATTGTTGGTGCGAACGGTTTTTATGACTAAGAATTGTCGCGTAGATATACGCCCAGTTCTCTCAAACTGAGTTGTTGAAATTACAGCATCTGTACTATTCTATTGCTATGATCTGTCGTAATATGCTTGAGAGTCTACTTTGTCTAGTATGTATGAGTTATGTAATACATTACTTAAGTATAAAAGTATTAATTTAATTAGGCATACCATTTGAAGTGCATTGTCAGCCACTCAAACGTAGATACTATTGGGTATCAATTTGTATATTTGTATGGTTATGATGTTGTATGTATGTACATGTGTTCAATCGAATTGATTCTACTATGTTTTAATTAATTGTAAAATTATAAAACTGCTAATACATTTAAAACACTTATTCCTCTTTAAGTTTATTATGTATTTAATGACACTTAAGATCAATAACTTTACCCCATCTTTTAGAAAACGTACCTACGGTTCAAAAGTTATGCAATTTATGTTCATAGAGTAATTATCAGGTTAAAAGTTTTACTGAACTGCGAAATAAGTAGAAATTATTGCCATCAAATTAAGTTAAATGTATGTAAATTAGGTAGAAAGTTATTTTCAAAGTTCATTCTTTGCTTGGCGTTCCCGGAGGCAATTACTCCCAGTTTCTGGGCACAATATAACGGAAAGCATCATTGATTAACAAGTAATTCAAAATCTACACCTGTTCGTTTCAATAAAAATGATCAATGTTATTATTATGGTATATCATGGAAAAATTACGTAACAACTATTGATAGTAACTCCGATATACTCGTATACATAGAGTAAGCTACTCGCGGCGGACGTAGCGGGCCACGTAGGCCGTGTGTAGTCGGCACGCAGGACAATAACGCACGTTGCAAGAAAACTGCGCGTACAAATATAAAAGAACAAACGAAAAAGTTTAGATATAACTGAGAAGCTTACTTCGCCTAACTCGCACAGAGAACAACTTTGTTTTATATTCCTTTGAGTTATTTTTGCTGCAAAACAAGCCAGTTTATACGATAAAGTCGTCGTATGCGTACTATCTGTCTACAATGTACACAATATAATATATAATCAGGTCTACTATCCAACGATTAGATACGGCTTGAACAGGTTTATAATTCCTAGTGCGTCAGTATACAATAATTAAAATGTCACAGTAATATTGTACGAGGATGTTTCATTTTACTTCCTGTTAGTGGCACGAAAGTAATGAGTGCAGTTCCAGAGATCCGAATGTTTCAATTACGGCAAAATAGAAGATAATATCATTTTATTTTTCCTTTGTTGCCTGTAGGCGTGCAGATTGTGGCTGATTGATGATTTATAAGATATTCGTATAAAAAAATGTGACCAATACATACGTACGAGCACTTTTGTAAGTATACTAGCTATGACCCGCGGTTTCAGTCTTCACTCAGTATATGTTTTACATGACGTATAAAACTTTCCTTGTTCTATGGACTTAAATGATTTAATGACATGGATGGAAATTTACTGCAAATTAAATTATGAATCAGCGTTTTATATCTGCTCTAATTTTGCAACAGCTTCATGGTGTTATCCAAAATATAAATAAATCCGTTCGTAGACTTTTATTTTAGTCTTTTTCTGAGCTACAATTCTGTAATACATCAATGTGTCTAGTGGCTTAGTCAGCGTAATCCTTATAAGCGCCTTATTATCATCTTTCATCACTTGATTGAAAATATCGACAATCTTAGCCTGTTATATTAAATCTAAACAACATTATTATATTATGAGAAAATGTGGAAAACTTTTCTCAAAATAATCTCTGTATTAATATGGAAACTACATAGGTAATAAGAATAGTTATAGATGAATATAATTAACTATCGGGCACATGGAATAGGTTAGAAATATTTACGAAACAAGTTAGAAGAAGTTTTGTTTTAGTATTTGAACATAAGATAAACGTCACGCTACGTACATACATAGAGTGTAAAGCTATGTCGCGGCATACTGAAACCATCGAATGCTTCTTTACTACTATAGTTTTCCTTCTTCTACTAAAGTAGTACTCTCAGAATTAACTAATTTGGAGTAAACTCCATGATTTTTTGAACTCTTTAATTGTTAACTACGATTTCGACTTTAGTTGAACAATTGCTGCCCAGTAACCACATTAGCAGCGTCAAATGATTAAATAATTTTAAATTCAAGAAATTTGTTACAGGATAAATATTTTGAATAAAACATTTTTAGCTTTCAATAAAATATCTCTTTGTTGTGGGCGACATACGGTCGCACCAGCCGTAACGTCCGAGAACTTTGCATAACACCCCGTGCGGTAATATTCCATGTAAAAATGTGAGCTTACAATCTCGCTAATAAAGTGTTCTTTGTTAGTCAGTAACTTCTACGCCCCTTCTCTATATATGGGTTCCTATTGTATTCATATGATATGTAAAATTTATTACAAAGGATATTTATTTTAAGACGAGAATAGCTTTTTTTTACGGTCGATTGTTTCTCGTATCTCTCAATATTAAGTATATTTGTAAAGACATAACAACAGCGAAAATCAAGTAGGTATAATATTTTACAAACATCCTGGTGTATTTTTCAACATTGCTGTACAAATCAAATCATATATTATGTATTTTCCTTGTTTCAACTCCTTTCCTTCCGATACTTTAATCTCATGATGTTCTTGTATTATTCTGCTAAATTAATTTTGCGTGTTTATTTTAATCTGTTTATATGTAGGTATGTACAGTTGAAATAATTTTTTTCTTTCTTTCAATTTTGTCAGCAAAAAATTTGTTTTTATTTGAAACTCGTGCAGTCTCTCATACTTCTTTTAAAAATATTATAATTCTAGCTAATAAATTCCTATAGCGGTCAAAAGCTAGTGATTAATCTATTAGACTTACTGCCAAAAAACGTTTTTGAATTATACTCAAAGCTTCCGAACAAAAGGTCATGAAATGGTATTGACCATGAAATATGATTTCAAAAATATGGACCGATTTTACGGTTTGTGAAAATTTTTAAATTGATTAATTGGTTAAAAGAATGGCGACAAAGCACTTTCACAGAAAGTGAAAAACCATCAATATGTTGAAGTTATTTAATAATTAGGTTTAAAAAAAACAGATTTACTCGTAAACTCTCTAAATGCATTGGCAGGTATTTTAAAACGAAACGTTTTATAAGGATAAGAAATACAAAATGCTGCAATGAGTACATACATTTGAATCGCAAATTTCGGGGAAGGTAACTGGAAGTTAATAAAACGCGCTATAAAGAGGCTATAGGTATTGAAGAATTGCTTTATGGATTTAATAAAATATTACGCTACACATTTAATATGTAACAGTTGAAGAACGAAATTAACAGCTTTTCGTGTCTATCTTCACTTTCACTTTTATCACGGTCACTTTTAAAACTCAAGTGTTAAAAACTACATAATAACTTACTTTGAAGTAAAATACTCGTATGTACATAACTTAATGTTCAAATGATAATATTTTTCTTCAAACGACTACATTTGTATAACTTTGGACTGGGATCGTAAATGTCGGACCGGACAATAAGTATTGAAAATACGAATAAAAGATTTCACCCAAAATTCGGTACAAATGCGCGGTTACTCCTTTTGAATAATAGGCAAAGGATACAATCCATCTTAGATCCATGTTGGATTATTCATATGAGTTAGGATGTAAATGTTTGATCCATGAGAGTTTTTACTAGCTTCAGTATAAGTAAACATAATTTTTATTTCGTATTGGAATATAATATTTATGAAGATTCTTAAAATCTCACATGAGGATTATTAAAATTTTCGCTGGATTGTATAAATACGCTATAGATCGTCGTGTCACAACATTTTTGAGACTGGCTTTCGTTTTAAATATAGGTACCTACTAATAACTGTATTTTAGTATTATGTTTAGTATGTGCAAAATAATGTCATGATTAAGATACTTTAATATTGCGATATTAACGTATCGAAATATCCCGTTAATAACTTTAATGAAAGTTTATAACTATTAAAAACAACATTTTCTAGTATTTTTTAATATCAGTTTCAGGTTGGCGACGTGGATAATGCAGGGTAGCAGCAAGTAGTAAAAGTAACCTAATAGCGAAACTATACATGTACAGACACTTTCAACATTATACTGTAAATAGTTTCTATAAAAGTATGCTTATGCTATGTACATTGGAAAAATAATTAAAGATTTCTTCGTTTGAAGCTAAGGAGCTGACAGTGAACGAATTATCTGAAATTAAATAAATTTATAAAAATAAAAGTTGGCAATAAAATGTCCGTATCGGTAAGAGTTCTTAAGATGCGCAACTTATGAGTCAATCTCACAGAATGATGTTTTACGCAAACAACACTTCATAGAAATACATTTGTAAACCACAAACTGACATACGAGAGAATGTTGTAAGAATTTGGACGTGTTTAATTAGTTGTCATAATTTTAAACACGTAATGGGTAGTTGCTGTCGTACGACTTACTTATTTTTAACTGTGATCATCTATTTTAACACGCACCAAATTTAACATGACTCATAATTAATATGATAAGTATCTTTGATCTGAAGCTTTATTAGGTTCGTGATTCGAATTGTAAGGCGAAGAGCTCGTAAAGAATTGTCCCTGTATCTATAAACACATGTACACGCGTGGAAATGCAAACGAGTAACTATGTTATTAGTCCAATTTCAGTGTGATATAAAGAAAAAAAACCAACGTTTAATACCCATATTATTTATTGTTATTGTTATTAAAAACAAGCAACAGAAAGATATGCTTTACAAACACATAAGATACCTATACTTGATTAGGAAAGATTTTCCTTCAACGTGATTGACCTACATACGAATATGTAGGATGGGAAGAGCGATGACAGTCATAAAACCCATCGTAGCTATATCAAAAAGTTCACTTACCCTAATATGTATATTTTGAGAATATTCCATTATTAATAAAATACAAAGTTTATTACCCGTGTAAGAGATTATCGTTCAAACAATTCGGCCTACTATTGCAAACATTTTCTAAGTCTATTGCGGAAAGAAAATTAGGTACTTGATTCAGGAACGAGGAAAATGTTAACAGAATGAGCCGCGTCCCATTTTTCCTCAGCTATTCAATTCGTGTCAACATCACGGTTGGTGTGACGAGAACATTGTGACAGTAGATATGTATACAAGACCATGACATTAAATAAAGCAGATGCAATATTAATTTCATTTTATTGCTTGAGTAATCTGCATAACAATTAACGGAGTGCGAACGAGTACACCGCTAACTTGAATGGTGCTAATAAACTAGGAGTTACAATTGAAGTTAAGTCTGAAGTTTGTGCAAGTCTTTCATTCCAAACGAAAACTTACCCGCTGTCACGACAAACAGCGCAGAGTAGAATACCGAGTAATATTTACTAGAAGGTGTCAAAACGGGTCTATTGAAACCTGCGATAAAAAATTCTCTATGAAGTGTCTTCCGAAGCAGAAAATATTATAATAATTACATATGACATATCTTTATACAAGTAATTGTTTATGACGAAGCAGAGCGGAGTGGATATATCGACTACAATATATGTGGTTGCGCCGCAACGCTGTATATGTATTTAAGTAATATATTATAAGTATTTGAAATATCCCGCTACATACGCATGACGTTCTAATACGTTAGCTGTGCACACAGTCCCCTCCTAAGCATCCAATCCAACGCGCGTATTCTGGTGACGTCTTAGGATGA
>DWGJ01003520.1:0-13177 GCA_018246895.1 Aspitha aspitha aspitha | reverse complement strand
CATGGTAGTGTGTGTAATGTTTTATTTATTGATTTAATGTACTTTATAAGCATTATTATTGAAAAATATTAGCGTTTCAAATTTCATACGCCTTCGTGCGCGCAATTTTCGTAAAAAGGGGTCCAAAGTTTCCGCTTCACGTATTAATATATAGATAATTACGCCTGTGCTAGGTATTGCCAGTTAGCGTTCGTGCTCTCGTGAGCGCGTTCCACGTTAACTTAATATTAGGTATACCGACGGAGCGGAGCGAGACGTATTGTGTTCTAGATTTGCAATATCAATGCACGTATACACAGATATAAATATTATTTACTTACATAATTTACCGATTTGCCTGGGTCTAACAATAACGAAATGCACTAAGTCATGAATTAAAAAAGCGAGATACAGCTTGCGTTTCAAAGTTTGTATTTTAAATAAATATTTGATATCACTTAACGCTACTAGTATTGGTGTGGTAGTAAAGGTTTCATGAACAACCAATGTGTTCGATTTTTTTTCTGGTGATCAGAGTCTATTGTAGTGTTTTCATTGCTTAATAGTAAAATACGTTAATTTTGAAATTGTTTCCGCTCTTATTATGATTAAATAATTAAGAATCAATATTATTTAAACACGAAAAATAAGCTCAACGTTATTCAGTTCAGCTATTCAGATCTAAAACCGTAAGAAGTAGGTATATAATATCGGTAGTGAGGGCACATACTTATTGTAACAATGTCTTTTAAGAGTCTGAAGTGATTCCAAAGGTCATCTGAAATCAAATATAACTACATGTATGCCTGCAAATGGCAGCTATTTCTTTTAAAATTGTCTAAAAGATATAGAATTCTACGCAATATATAAAAGCTTGTTGCGCTTTGGCGAAGTAGTCGCCAGCAAGATGCATAATAATCAAACTCACATACGTACCGCTTACAAAACGCTCTTATCAAAAATCAATGCAATTCAATAGTCCCATAATACAATACACCGTTTGAGCCTGAGAAATAAATGCAGTTATTACAAAAGCTACAATAAGTTCTCGTTGTTAGTCATAACGCTTTTGACAGTTACATTAGTTAAGGAAAAAATACTTATAATTGGAAGTAGGGAGTTATTTGCACTATATCAGAAGTCATGGTGCGTTTGATTACTCTAGATTACTTAAAAAAAAATTACCCACTACAAGATTTAGTTCGCGTCACAGATTAACCCAGTAGGGCGAATTTATTTAACATAGGCACATTTCCAAATGATTAATTTCAATAATTATTTTTACTGTTTTCAGGCTAAATATATTTTCGTTCAATCTCATTTCAATGAGATGTTATTTAAATAATAATTGATCTCTTGTCATAGTAACTACAATTTTCCGTTATAATAATTAGATATTATAGGTCACTAAAGAGGTAATACTGGAAATATATAAAAACAATAGAGCAACAAAACTGACAATCTTTATAAGGTACAGTCATACACGTTAAACCGCCAACTGGTCAGCGTAATATACCTCGTCTTCAATACATTTCATTGTTGTGAATACACGCAATTAACTTTAACGATGCTCATAATATTTTTGATGTTCAGAAACGCGTTTACCGGTTCATTCAGTTTCCCTAGGTTAATGCATACAATAATACATACAATACACACATGATACAATCAACCGTATTGAACGAAAAATCTGAGCAAGCACAATTTTTTTCCGTAGGCACCTGTTACCTTACCAAACGAAAATATACATTATTTCACGCCGATGACGCAATCGAGATACCTTAGGTTGCTCGCATGACATAATACGTCTCGGAGAATATTCGTCAAATCCTATTTTAATCGTTCTCGTTCCATGGGATAGAATGAATATTAATGATAACCTTGTTTATCAAGTAATTTCTCATCAGCATTTATAGTGGGTAGCCACCTGTAAATGAACTGTAAAATGTCATAGAAAGTTATCTAAGATGTCTGTGTTCATGTCAATGTCAATATCTACAATTTCAATGTCTAGGTCTGTAGAAATTCATCTTAAATTATTATTTATTTCCATTTCGTAGCGTCACATAACTCGTTATCGGCCGTTTTGCGAACGAAAATTCTCCGAGCAATCCGAATAAACATTTTCCTATGTTATTCACTCATTTGAAATGATAACTTGTCATAAAAATATACATTTTCCTTTATTAACTGTATCATATAAATTGAGATATATATTTTAATAATACAACGTAGGTAGATTATTGTATAAAATTATTTGAGCCGTTGCGAATAAATCATGTCGAAAAATTTATGAAGGAAAAAGTCAACGTTCACATTGACAGAATGTATGGATCAACATTAATGTCCTATACACAAGGCGCACTCAGACTTAAAAAATAAATCATAACGCAAATTCCACAAGCGCGGGGATCTCGCGCAACGCGTACATAAAACCCATAGCATCTTTAAAACTCCAAAATAGCTACGGGCGAGTTGTAATTAGCATATCCAGCAGACGCGTCAACGATACACTTCTCTTATTGATACGCATTCTTGTTCACACAAATATCACAACCGTGATCTGGGGGGTGCGGTCGGAGGTTAAGGAATGTAAGCTAGACATTGCACTAGCGCTGCTATTACGAGGTGATATCCATTTATTATTAACATTGAACCAGTACAAAAATGTATAATAACACCGATTTTAAATATATTTTTCTTTGTTCCAACAACATTCGAGTATTATAAGTAGTTAATTATTATAAGAAACACTAATATGATCTTGACGCAGGCAAATTTCCAAAAGTTGTTTACTCGTAGGTAGGCAATGCACGTTAGCATAGCATGAATCACCGAGCTTCTTCAGATCTGGATGTGATACATGACGCACTACTCCATGACGGACAGCAGAGCCGTGTTATTTATAACGTGAGGTTCTACCTTATATTGTCTTACTCCACTGGTGAGATAACGAGTCAAAATTTATTAGACCATATCGTGACTTACTAATTTTACGTACCTACCGGTGTAAGTGTAATTTTATTTTGTTTTTACTTCATTCTGTATTTTAAGAGTACTCAAAAGCATACCACAGGCGAAACATTCTTAAGTTTTCACCGACAAAAAATACAAGTAAGTCAAAACTTCCAAGTATATTTCTCGAGAGACTGTCGGAGAATTCAAATTGTGGTTGCTTAAATAAAAGGAATTAATTAAAAACCAAAATAGAGGTTATCAACATAGTGAATATCTGAAAGAGTGCACTATCTATTCCGATAGCCTTGCTAAATTCACACAGACGCGAGTTGGATCGGAGTAATACGTACGCCGGCCAGCACCTATGTAACTATCTGATAACGAGCCTCGATAACAGACTGTACCGAGTTGTCTCACATCGATAAATGACTGGCTCGTGAACGCCAGCTTTCAGAAAGAATATTTGAAAAAAATCGATTGGTTCATTTGCTTGGTTCCCTTACCGTGTCAATTATAAAATCAGTGCTACATTTAAAGTGACAATTCATATTATATTTCTACCAATATCCCAATATTAGGCACAATATCGACAAGCGCAGGTATGTTAAAGTAATGTCGTACTGTTTTACCTATTTACATTCGTTTGTATTGTCTTTACTTATTATAGAGTCTAATATCACTGGTATGATAGACATTTAGTGAACTAAAAAAGTTAGATAAAGAACTCCATTAGTTACTTGTCTTTTGCTTAAGTACGCTTTATGACCTTAGTATGTAATACGTTACTATTACGTTAGTATGTAATAATTAAAACGTGAAATCCGCCATTTTGACTAGTACAATTCTATATATGATTGATAGTTTATACATTATGAAATTACATCACTAGTTGGTGGTGAAATAGAAATTGTATACTATATTTATGTTTTATTTCATCCTTTCACAAGTCCCGCCAATATTCAAATCTATAGAATTACAGCTAACGTCATCTTGTTTGCTGCAGCGCATTTCGAAAACCCTCGAAATTACTCTCCAATTTATGTGTACTTGAAAACAATACTACGACAGTGAATTCCGTGACAATTATGTAGAACAGGAGTAACGGACGGACATAGGAAGACAATAGCTGCAGTTATACTCGTGTATTAGATTATACCTATTTCGATAAAGTGCATTTTACATTGTTCTAGATTAAATAATCATATGAAATGGTGACGTGAATCACATAGCAGCCGAGCATGCGTTGGGCAACGTGGTGGCTGATACTGTTGGCGCTGCACGCACGCTCCTTGGCGCAGGGCATCACGCCCACGATATGCCAGGACGAGGCGTGCCGTTGTGATTCTTTCACGAGAGTCATTTGCAACTGCACACAGGATTTTAAGGTAATTCCTATTGTTATATGACTGATGAATCTAATGATCAACAACGAATAAAGCTTCTTCAAGCGGAAAAAGGTTGATTTTATGTCAGAATAGAACTTACCATTGTATGTGGGATCATAATCATAATCGCAATACTTTAGAGTTCAACATTCTAGAACGTTTTGATATCGGATTATATATTTTTGTCATTGTATTCGGGTATATATTCTTAAGAAGGTAACCCATGTATTTCTTCAATATGGACGAGATTAATTACAAAAATACGGACTCATTCTTTTCAATTTTCTTCATGAGATACCTATATTTCTTAAACGGGTTATAGTATAAAAATAATTCTCCTTTGAATTATACGGTAATATTAATTTCAATATATAATATTGGTCACAAGACTTATAAATTTTATAAGTCTAAAATTAAATGTCTTTTGACTGACGTTGCGTTGGCCTTTACGTCCTACGCATCTGTCGATGTGACGTAATGATAAATAATACCTATATGTGCTGAAATTATGGTCTTGAAATCTTACTACAAATATGTAACATTCGTTCCCAGGAGGTGACGCTAAGGCCTGATGGCGCGTACAGGATACCTTCAACGGCCACGGGCATCATTATTGATGGATGCTCGCGGGTCTATTTTCTTCAAGACGCTGTGAGAAGTCTAATTCATTTACGGGCAATAGAAATTAGAAATGTAAGCCATGTGGTTATAAACGAACGTGCACTGGCATGGTCACCTTTCACTCGTGACAGTGATATGATTCCCGGCATTAGAATAATAATTAACAAGAGCACGATAAATGAAGTTTCTTCACATGCGATCCAAGGGCGCGTCAACGATATTGTTATAAGCGACAGTACGATAAATAACCTCAAACCGTTCGCGTTCTCCAGCCTCACCGGCGTTAAGAACGTAGAGCTTACAAACAATGTTTTCGATAACATAGAAATACAAGCCTTCAAGAAGTTTACGACCTTAAATTTCTTGTTGCGCGGCGGCGTCATGAAGACGTTGCCGAGCAGGTTTTTGTCGGATGTAGAAGTGACTAATCTGTTTCGAATGGAGGGAGTCACCGTTAAATATTTGTCTAGTTTGACATTTCTTGTCAGTTCACCAAAGAGAGTTTTAATAGAGAATAATAATATAGTAACTTTAGATGGGGACGCATTCCATATTGCGACGAGAGGGCCCGTTACCTTTAGAAACAATACAGTTACAACCGTGAGCAAAGGGGCGTTCTTCGGATTCTCCGTTGAAATGGAAATTCTAGCAGCAATGGGAAGACAAGAGCTACTCATCGATAACAACACCGTCACGAATTTGACGCCGTCATCACTGATGTACAATCGAACGTCGTTAACGTTACGCGTGGACGGACTAAACCTCAACGTGACATGCACATGTGAGCTCGCCGACGAATGGCGGCAAGTGTTGAGTGAACAAGGCGGTGTAATAACATGCTGGTATCCTCTCGAGGAGCATTATATGTCTCTGCCGACGTTCGTCGACAGCAGGTGTGGTTCGTTCAAGCAGAACTTCTGGATTTTCGTAGTGGTGGGCATTCTAATTGTAATCACTGGCGCCGCGATTGCTATATACTTCATAGTCAGGCGAGAAAATGAGAAAAAGAAAAAAATGCAAATAGTTCTACCGGATGGTAAGACGTACAGAGAGACGGAATTTCACATAGTGGTTGAAAGAGCTGAACTTCTCACCACTGACTTATGATCGAAGATTGTTCGTTATGTAGTGATATCTGTGCAACCGTTCCCACCAGTGACAAGGTAATACATGTGTTCATGTATACGAGTGCAAATGCATCGAACATTCCATGAGTGACGTTATTTTAATAGGTTTAGTGGTCTACCTCATCATATTGTCAGTCGCAATTGTGCCAACCTAACTTATAAACGTAATCAGTATTATGCAGGTTGATAAAACGAAATTATTATGTTCCAGTGTCGCGTTAAATTATTAATTGTAAGTTTTTAAATAAAATTGAAGTACAAATAATTTTCCGTGAGTTTGATTCCAAAAATTTGTCTCGCAAGCATATTACTGTAAGTAGCGAAATGTATCCTAGACAGTGTGTGTGAATTTTTTGTCGGTTATTAAGTTAAAAAAAACTTTTCATTTTATAGCGCGAAGTCAAAATACATTTGCTTAATGTGTTGTTAACTAGTTTAGTAACTATAATAATTTACTCGTATGTACAGGGCATAATAGATTTAATAAAATATACATAATGCTTCGCGAAAAAATATTACGATGTCTACACTATACCCTTTATTTATTATGGCTTAAGAAGATATTTAAGGCACAATGTAATGTCCCATTCTTAGTTTTAAAGATTTCGCGCCTTTAGTTTATTCACTAGTATAGCAATACAATATAATACGTCACACTGAAGTTATTTCATTTCATTCCTTGCTTAGGCGCTCATGATTGATCTGAGATGAAAACCTTTTAACACTGCACGATCATTTAACACTATTAACACCGACGTAACTAACTCACAAGACGTACGCCGCATACAAGGGTTCCTAGGAAACCGATAAATTATCCTACAATGAGATTGTGGAACAAAAAAATCGTAACAAAATTGTATTCGCGAATTGTATTGTAAATAAAATATCTTAAATTACTTTCGAGCTCGCTGCGGCAATTGAAAAAATAATCTTTGCTATGCGAAAATCTGAACGACTATACAATATGTACATACGCTACTTAATTCACTACATTTTATGAAGATAATATGAAAACATCCTATTTAAGCAGAGTAAAGATTAGCATAAATTTGAGCACCTAACCCACATTGATAAAGCGATGCTGACAGTATATGCAGGCCTGTTCTAAATGTAGCATTGAGGGCGGTCGTGTCAACTACGTGTCAAAAATAAATATTGAAGATCGATTCTGACGTAGTAACATAATTTAAGTTCTATTGACGTCAAGTACAGATTTCTATTGGCTTGGAAGTAAGTTGGTCAGCGAAGGATCTCGCAAGAAGGGTTGTATTCCCTTTAGATTGTATGTTATAGTATATAGCTAATTGTCACTTATCCTATTATCAGATTGTTCCCAGTCACAGATTAACAATGTTAGCAATCAGTTTACTGGCAGACATAGCGCTATTTGGATTCTACTGTAACACAATTAGCATCAGTAAACACGTGACCAATACAAAGGCATCGAGATCTTGACCTTTTGGTTGAGTGGGTCGAATTATCTCCAATATATCTTCACTATACAGTATTAAATGATGGACACTTACTCCGTATTAAGTATTAATATAATCACGATAAAATAAAGTGATCGTTTCCCTTATCTTATTCCCTTATCTCAACTGCATTAGTTTATATCCTGACATAATTACTGAACTGCTGTAGAACGCTTAATGTCTTCCTGCGAATGAAACATGTACCTAATACCTATGTATAAAGTAATGTAGGATTATACAAGAAAGACATCTTAAAAAAAATTTTAATTTATACTCGGCGTTTCTGCATCATCCTCCAGCAAAATCTGTAACAATGTTACTTACCTTCCTCCTTGGCATACTAATCATATAAATTCATTTCACTTTTGCTTCGTATAAGAGCTAAAAGCTTAGGAGACCAGGCGAACTGCATACGAATATGTCTTGCGAAAGTAAAATGTCAGCGCATTTCCTTTCTAATAATTACAATTGCTTCAATGTTTATGAATCTTAATTATTTTTTTATTTAATTTAGAAAAATATAACCATCTGATATACCTTTACGTGTTACTTGTATCCTATATTATACACGACCACTGAATCGGTATAGAACCACTTGTTATAACTTGTCTTGAAACTTAAGGCATACGTGTATATTCATGTACTAGCTGTGCCCTGCGTAGATACAGATGTGTTAATCAAGCTTTGAACCATCCGTGTGCCAATATTTCATACCAAATCCGTCCAGTGGATTTCGACCAAACCAGTTACGCATCAGTTAATTGTAACCTATGAATTTTCAAGTAAAAGATAAGGTCTTTCGATTTTCACGTTGTTATCCTAAATATTTTCGGCATAAGTGTATTAGATGGAAAAAATAGTTGTCTATTTGATACATATATACTGAGCGTTTATGTCTTACTTTTATGTAAATAACTATAAGCGCTTGAAAAACATAGTTATTTTGAAATCACAAACAGAGCGCACTTCAATTTTATTTATATGCATAATTAGATGTGCCTGCTACTTCGTAGGTGTTTGAGTTTAATATAAAATTATAATAATTAATATAAAATAGTTATAGCGGGCACAGCTATGTGCCATTGAAAGTCCCGTCAAAATTGGTTCAGCCGTTCCAGAGACAAAAAATGTAAAAAACATTATTTTGGATTATGTAAGGTTTGGTATTTGGTATACATACATAATAAGGGTTTAGAAAAGAGAGGGTTATATTAATATTACAACCAGACACTTCAATTTAATTTATTTTTATAGACTAGATACATTTTGTACAACACTAAGGAGTAACTAGCATGCCTATAATATGAACTAGTGGTAATAAAAATAAATGAAGACAATGGTACATATATTTGAACTACGAGTAGAAGAAAAACATAACACTGATAATTTAGTTAGACAAATTATAATTGGCTATTTTTTCATGCATCCTAATCTATATACATGCACACGAAATGAATAGAATTTCATCTCATATTTAATCGTATGTATGTATAAGTATATAATTAAGAAACCAGTTTCTGTTGTAATAACCTACATCGCACCCGTGGTGCTTCAAGCTTCTTATCGAACGAATCCTGTTGATTTCGTTTCAGCTTTACATTGAAACGAATGTTTAATAATACTCAATACTCGGATTACAACTTCGATTTGGGAAAACGTTTAAAATTCTGTTAAAATATCCACCGATAATGTATGTTACTAAGCGTGATGTAATAATGAATGAGTGCTATAACGAAGGACTAATGTCGTTGAATCTTGTAGCATCTCCACAAACGCAGAATTTATTTAAATTCCAATAAACTTAACAAGCTATATGTATCAAGACCAAATTGTTATGTTGTCAACAAATATTATATGAGAAAGGTGTAGTTGTAGAACACTGTAGGTAATAGGTATACAGCACTTTAACGAGAGGGAAATTTGTCGTTTCGTGTCCATACGATGTCATTTGAAACTTGTAATTGTTTAACGAGTTATGTCCTGTTAAATATCATGTGCTATGCATATAGAGTAAATATGACAATAGTTGTTTTCTGATAGGATTAACTTTGTGGGATAGTTTATAGTTTTAACATCGAAATAGGCGAGATTTTTATTATAACTTTGCACTTATTACCCATAGTAGCACATGTCTGTTGTGTTATCTTTTTAATTCCGAACATGTTTAAATCAGTTTTGGCATATTGTCAATCAAAAGACTTAAAACTGTCTACGATAGTCTTGATTTTGGAGTGTATTTTTTTTCAAATTGTCTATGAAAGGTTCGATATAAAAAATATGTTATGAAACTCCGGTAAAACATACATTTCATATCTTTGTAGGTACCTACTGTTACCCTTTGCTTTACCTTCGCATTGTTGTTAATTAAAGCTGAAAGAAAAAGAACTATCCCTTCTACCTCGCTCGTGGCATTCCTGTTTATCGACTTAGCGATCCACATGGTAGTGTGCAGTAAAAACCTGAAAGGGTGTACGCAAATGCGCGAAGCTTTTCGAGCTAAGTAGGCGGCGCAACACTCACCGCATGAGGGGCAGCCCGTCGAGCACGTGGTGCACGGTGGGCGGCGAGGACAGCTCGAGGCCGCGCGCGAGCAGCAGCGCGTCGCTCTCGTCGCCGCCGTCCGATTCCCCGCCGCCGGCGCCGGCCGAGCTCAGTTGCAAATCCATTATCGTCGCTGGACAATCGAAACGCTCCGTTTATATAAAAAAATCCGTGTAAACCGCTTCTACAACTGGCCTCGTGGTCGAGTTGGTTGAGACCCTGTCTTCTCAACTGGAGGTCGTGGGTCCGATTCCCGCCCGGGACAAACGATTGTGTGATGACCATATTTCTTTGTTCTGTGTCTGTGCGTAATAAAAATATCTATTAAGTACTATATATTATATGTATATATATATACGTTTGTCGGCTGTCCCGGTCACCATAACACGGGCATTCAATTGCCTAATTTAGGATCAGATAGTCGTGTGTGGAATTGTCCCCAGTTATTTATTTATTTTTATTTATAGATACCAACATAGAAGCGTCAAAAGTAAACAGACATCCGCAAGCATCATATCGCGATAGTAATAATTGTGATAGGCGTATCGTACTTGGTTTCTCGATCACCTGCATCACTGCATGCAGTATTCGTTCACTACGACTATATAATCAAAAATCAAAGGGGGTTATCGGGCATGAGTTACGAGTATATTATGCATGCTCGCAGCAAATTTTCTCAATATTATTAAATGCACCGTTTAATCTGCGCAACCGCCGCACGCTCGGCCGAAACAGCCGCGCAGCGGAAGTGTAAAATATAAACCGTTTATGTTCAGCGTGAATGATTCATTTCGCTCGCAGCACAATAGAATTTCGAAATGAACACCTGCGCGTGCACGGATCAAATGCCCGTCACGATCGCACCGTGACACTCACACTTTACAAACAAATGACACACACCACAACAGTGACACAATCCATATCACGATGCTATGCAACTAAAGCGTAGTTTATTACACATACCTATGTGATATTTCACTGATAAATGTTTTACGTGTTTCAATGAAACGAGCATTGATACTGTACTAAAGCAAATCACATCTGATAGTGAGTTTATTGTTACAAGAGCAGTTGTACATCTTTAAAGAAAAAATAGTACATGGTCGATGATTTGTATGAAATCAAACATGACGTACTAAAAGTTTGTCTAAAATTACTTGGAATGTCAATACTAAATTTGCAAATTGCAATTTTTTAAGATAATTGACTTCCACTTAGTAAATGGTTAGTAATGTCACTTATTATGTTATACACCTTTATCTATGTTATCGATAACTCTTATCTTTATATGTATATCGAGCTAAGAAATCAAGTCAACTTGAGTATAGTGACTACCTACTAATGACTACGAAAACTAAAATATAATCCAAATCAATGTCCATGTCTAGTTTTATAAGTCACGTGTTTAGTCCAAGTCCATCCAAATATAATACAGTCCATGAGAGGCGACCACTCGTTACCGCTGACTGCTCGCTTAATACTTCATTGAAATGAAAAACCAGCCAAGTGAGAGTCGGACTCGCGCACGAAGGGTTCCGTACTATCATCTAAACACGTCTATTGTATGGGGACCCACCTTAATATATAAATATATATATATATATCTATGTTTGTAATTTTTAGTACTTGTTGTTATAGCGGCAACGGAAATACATAATTTGTGAAAATTTCAGCTTTTTGCTATCACGGTTTATGAGATACAGCCTGGAGACAGACAGACAGACGGACAGACAGCGGAGTCTTAGTAATAGGGTCCCGTTTTACCCTTTGGGTACGGAACCCTAAAAAGGAATGCGACAATTATAAAGACGCGTTATAACGTCACTTACAAAATTGTAAGGGCGGTATCTCGACATCGGGTGCGAGCAGCCGCGAGGCGCACGCCGCGCCCGCGTACACCAGCTCCATCTCGAGCGCGGTGAGCCCTTGCTTCTGCGATATGAACGGCGCGTCCTCGTAGCCCACGCAAAGGCAGCGGAACCCGAAGCGAGTCTCCTCACTAAAAAATAAATCGTTGTTACTTGGGCGTCCATTTTGTTACCTGATGTAAAGGACAATACAAAATCTATTCGATCGCTTTTGAACGGATTTGTCTTTAAAAAGATTAGGTACTAATTGAATAGAAAATTGGTATAATTAATAACAATTATTAACCATATTAAATTAGCTTTTCATACTACTTTGCAAATATTTGAATATCTTAACATGATTTCTGTGATTCGTAAACCGCTGACTGACTGAATAAAGATAAAAAACTTACTTGATCGGTTTATTATATTCATTTAGATAATCAGAGGCAGTCTCCAGAGAGAATATCACCTCGTTGCCGGGCACCAGCAGCGCCTGTTTTGGCCAGGCATTATGCCTAAAACAAAGATGCGAATACATAATAATTATTTGAATTAAAAAAAAATGGTTATCATAACATAAATATGTTATGATACTCACATATTAGATAGCCTAGGGGTAACGCTGACGTAGGTACAGTTGTAATGCGTGCAAGGCGCGTCCGAGTTCGCGTCCTCGAGCTCTTCCACTTCACCCGATTCCGAAGTCAGTTGAATCAAGCGCTATTACAAAACATAAATCATTAGATCACCCCCACATTTCAATCCGTACGCATCGAGTACAACATTGCTGAAGCCTTGCTTTTTGTTCATATAATTATATTACATTCTTACCTGCATGCACTACCACGTTGATAAGTACTCGTATACTATGTATTACAATATCTGTCAATTTTTGGCAGCAAATATGCGTACAACATTCAAATGGATCGATAGAAGCGTTAGCAGGTACAAAACATACATTTATTATTTCACTGTGTTTCTTCGACATAACTGTCCTCCTTCAGTCTTACTCAGACTGTAATTTACCGATTACTCATATTTGTGTCATAACTATAATGTCGGCATGAATGAAGGTGAACAATGGCAGGGTACATGGCAGGGATATTTCTACTTAAAACACATAAATTAGCACGAATCGCAAAAGTTTACCTTATGTTATCATTGTTACGCATGAAACTAAGAATTGGTAATGAATGAATGTCGAATGATTTCTACCTTGTATACCTTTCTGAAGGGTGGGTCGG
>DWGJ01003519.1:0-13179 GCA_018246895.1 Aspitha aspitha aspitha | reverse complement strand
CTGCTTGTACTTGATCTCGTGTGGAGCCCATATAATCGAATTATGCTCCAGGCAACTCTTGACCAAGGCTTCATATATTCATATATATGTATGTTTCGTTCTTTTTTGCCGAATAAAGGCCTGTGATGTTAAAACCCACCACACTGTGAGGAAATGTTATTTTCTCGTGGATTTCACTGCCTATTAAGTCAAATGGATCTATTAAAAACATATTATAAAGCAAATGTATTGTAAAATTAATTAATCCGAATCCACGATGATGGATTGTATAAAATGTAGACACTTTTGTATTAGTAATTTAGTAACTAAATGAAATTAATAAGCAGTGATAGCTTACTGATTTGGATATCAGTCTCTCACTGTAGTGGTCTGGGTTCAAATCCTGGCACGGACTTGAAATTTGAATATCACGGTAAAGAAAAACATCGTGAGGAAATCTGACATACGAGTACGTGTCTGGAGTCTGCTAATCCGCACTTAGCTATACCACAGCCAGCATTATAACAGTAAAAGAGTCGAAAAAAAATTAAATTAAGGCAGAACGAGTACTTTCAACAGTACCTACAACTTGCTCTGTAATTTTATAGCCCAAAAAGATTTCTTTTAGATTTACAACTTTCAAGATCCGTACCTTTTTCAGGTTTATTTGCCCTCTGAGGCTGAACTAAATTTGTTATTCGAACAAGTTATAAATCATTTGGGTGGCCCCCAACACGCCTCCAAATTAAATATTTTACGAGACGTAGATACTCTTAACTAACATAGATACTTCTGGTGTGACCGTTTGACCTATATTCACGACATCATTTTATATTTTAACATACATACCTACTTACGTTAAAATCCCCTAAAACGTAATTGTTTACCCACTTCTAAAGTTATTTAAGCTTTGTACACATAAATATAACGTTATAGGTATATGTATGTTTCCGATACCATAACTGATGTATTGTTATACATTTATCTGCATATAGTTGGGTATATTATAATTAAGTTTCATTGGGAGTTATGAATTACAAGAAACTTCCCTATCTATATTTACATAATTACAATGAATCATATATCCGATAATACCTATTGTATTATCTAAGATATGATTACTTACTTCTATTATAATACAGCACTGTTATAATGTATAATGACATAAGCAAATGATATAGGTCATTACCGCTAGACAATAGTTATTTTTAAGTATATAATAGTTTTCATTTAAAAGCTTACTATACATGAAACTTAAGTGCCTATCAAACAGATTCATTGATAAATGACGGCATTGCTACATAGTTGCGTGTCTGTCTGAGCCCTAACCTGGCAGATAGTATACTTTAAAATAATAGATTAACGGAACACCTATTTTAAGGCATTACATATTCCTAATCTACTAAGTCCTCAATAATATTGTAATTGCGACACTGTTTGTTTGTCCTTTTTTCATGGCAAAAGGGAGCAACGGATTGAAGTAATAGTTGGCATGGAGATAGGTTAAAGACTGTAGATTGATATAGGCTACTTTTTCCCATATTCAATGGAACTATAAATGGGTTTTTAAAATAAAAACATAAACCTTTTAGAAGGCGCCGAAAGAATGTGAAATAATTTCAGTTTTATACCGAATTTCATTCGTTAATGATTGATTGATTCGTCCATGAATTTCACACAAATGTAAGCAATTTTTTACGTGATTGGCTCACACAGTTTTCTGTTGATATAAATATACTGTGATATGTAACATAGTAAATGACATAGACTACAAATATTAACCTCATCAACTAATTGTAAATTGATTTATGATTACGTCAAGTTCATGCTTATTACACTACTCCGTAATATTACACTGTAGTAACAATAAAAGCAAAAGTGCTGCGATAAAGGTAGATCGTGCGATGTGATATCAAGCCGAGAATGGGCTATAAAATTCAAAATGGAACAGCTTTATTACAAAGTTTATTAATTGCTTTAAATATACAATTTATAAGGACCGCTTTATTTATAATTAATGTACGCAGTTTTAAAAACATAGCTTCTGGATAATTTTACATAACCTTTGGACGAATAATACCGTTTTACAGAAAAAAGACGCATATTAAATTAAGAAAAGATTGGAACTCAAACAATATACCTACTTGTACTTTGACAAATTTTATTATTATTTCTTATTTCTTAGAATTATCCGGGTTCTACGGTAGTACGTGTTTGAGATACTCGTGAACATAAAAGTCGACTCCAATTCATCAGCCCATCCATTCTGTTATAAGATAGTAGCGTGGAGCATAATGAATTTCAATAGACGGAAGCCAAAGTTACAAAGCTATTTGGATCCTGAAAAGTACCGCAATGAGATAGTCCAAGCTGTTGTCATGCCCCGCGCATTGCAAGTGGGTGAAGACTCTGTTTACGCAAGATAGTGCTCGTACCGATGATGATTAATGTTCGACGGGATGACGAATGACGCTTTTAGAATGGCCAACACAATCGGTCTGCTACAGTTGCATTAAATAGGTACGTGAAGATCCAATTAATTATTATCTCTATCAATGTTATATACTAAGTATAGAATCTAACTAATACTTAAGCTAAATTGATTCCGTTTCAGAAAACTTTGATCTGTCTGCTTTATTTGGGTCATACCTATAGGTATAATTTCTAAATCACCTGGTTGAAATCATATTAGTAAATTACACACAGCTGTATGATTACTAATTAGGCAAATAAACGCCTGTGTCATAGTACTCGGACAGCTGATAAACGTACGTTTATATATTATGTAAGTACGTGTTATAAAAAACCTGTATACATATTGTTTTTACAACAAACAAAAGAGCCATTGCACAAATATTTCTGCTAAAACACGATGAATTAATTACGATTATTAATCTACGAACAATATATTTTGTAGTACGAACCTAATAAGGAATGTGGTAATGTATAAAGTAACTGAACACGAAATAACGCAGTCAAATCGTGTAAGCAAAGTGCAACGTTTACCGTGTTCGTTTCGTTGTAACGACTTCAAATATTGTTTACTTTAACTATTGTGTCTTTGACAGCAGTCGATATGAATATATTCGCTTAACAATGGCTAGGTATCAACCTGTATGTCACTGTCTTCGGAAATTATGACCATTGTGTTATTGCTATAAATCTCCGCTATTACTACGGTGCACAATACGCGCTATGCGGTTACTATTTATTTGACAACTTATTTACGCTTAGGTACTTTGAGTAGCAAAACTCTATTTCAATTCGTAATTAACACATCTTTAGAAAACATATATGGTGCTTTTTAAATGCAGTTTAAGTTAATTTTACCTCCAAACGTGGCTTTCAAGTAACGGAAATATTTTTTATACCTGAATTGAATTCGCGAACGAAGAGCTGGTTATTACGACAAAAAATTGGATATTCTTAAAAGACATCTCATTTCCTAATAATATTTCCTCCACAAAACTGTGTTCTTTATTATTCTTAACCAAATAAGCAATTACTCAATCATTTTATCGCACATTATGTAGGTACACTAAATACCTATATTGGATACTGTGTGGTGGCTGGAACGAAAATCCCTAAGCAAGAGCCACTTTTGATCGAATTGGATTTTGCAGAATTATTTTAAGCTTTCAGGTCGGAGGCCTCTGAAAATAATCCTCATTTTAATGTTTCCACGTCCAATATTTTATTCAGTGGGCTCCGCCCCTGAAGGTCTTTGTGAAATCATTAAGAGGAATACAGGGAACAAAATATGTACAATATGTATGTTGGGTATGTTGACCGATATCAATGAATACGATATGTAACAATTTTCGTAACGTTTTATTGCTGTATATAGTTATGTTTTACATATTTCTTGGATATAGATTAGTCAAAAATAAACATAGGAAACATGTATCTGTTACATATATCTATTTATCCTTTTATAAGTAACAAAATTACATTATCTTTATCGAATTTTATTGAATTTTTCCAATGTACAAATGTGGGATTTCATAATTTTCTAATAACAGTTATGACATATGTAATATATATATAACATTTCTTAAAATAATATAATTTTATAGGATTAACATACAATGTAACATGGTCCAAATATGTATATCATATCGCGCTGACTCACCGCCCAACTCAACAAGTGCAAGCATTGGGTTCGATACTGAAGCTCTGACAAACATTACCTCGAGCCGCATGTGCGATGCTGAAATCTTCACGACAGCTGTTTAGTGATATCTTACCGGCTATATCCTTAATTTGATAGCCATTAATATTGGCGAAGGACGTATTGCTTTATAAAACGGCAAAAATTTAATATTGTATTGATAATGGTGGTTCTTTCTGTGAGAGTCCATTTGGAGAAATGTCAGTTGCTATTAATATTATGAATATACAACGGTAACGCATTGTACTCTCTGTAGAAGTTATTTGTAAGCGGTGATGCCTTTGCCTGCTTGCTGCACTAAATAAAAATCAAACAGTAAGTACAAAGAAATTGTCAATATTGATTAAAATTTTGGTGTCGGTATTTGTACCAAACGCGAATACATTTTGAATTAGATCACCATCACATAAATCCGTGTAAAACGCATTCATTGATCTCGATCGACTATTTGTTTGACGAAATAAATAACGTGTCACTGGTATAGAATTGCGCAATCTAAAATTCCTCGCATAGCGGCAAGTCAGCCGTAAATCCACGAGTGTGACAGAATCCCGTGAAATACGTTCGTTGCTGTAAGTCTCTAAGCTTACAGCTCCACGTTTAGTTATCGGTCACACGTTCAGCTGTCCGGTTTTGCGATACTATTGAGATGGGTCTGTTCCACGTGACGCGTATTTATGAGAACTGAGAGAGAGTAACTGCTTCCTTCTTCCTATAATGATCCCAATCAAATTTAGATCGGTACAATATTGTAACGCATAGTAATGTAACATTGAATGAAATAATAATGTGGAAAGTATCGCTATAAAATAGTCCAGTGCTCTGCTCCAATTCATAATGATATTAAGATAATAACTCTATATCATGAAAAATTGTAGGTAAAATTACGTCTTCCATAAAATGACTTTAATTCTACATCACTAATATGTATAATATGTACATATAATTGTCGTGTGCCGGCTCACACGTCCCACAAGCTTTGAGTTTTTTAAGATAGATTTGTAGATATTATGCAAAAAATTAATTGAGGCGATACCTATTTCATTTTAAATTACTCTACGCATTCTTGACTCGCTTGTTATTTAGCTATGACGCCATAGATTTTACTCTATACGTTTAATATGGCAATTTGCACATAATTATCATTAAGATATAGATTAAAATATTTTAAAGCATCACATAATAATTTAATTGATTTCAGACGGATAGCAAAACAATCTTTTTATTTCGTTTTTTTTATAAAATTAGATACCTTCTCGATGACCGATGCTCGAACTAGTTTGAAACTGGATTGTTAAACAGTAGCGGTTCAGAAAGCGGCGCTACTGCTTTTTGCTCAGATAAAGTTAGACATTATGTTTTATTTGCATGCGCTGCATATAATTAGTATCAGAGTGCCCGGTTGTCGTAAGAGATTGCAGAGTCGGTTTGAAATGACAAATTCGCAAAGATAGATACATAATTAGATTCTGACGTTGCGTGATAACGCAAATTAGTACTTTTAAAATCGGGTACTTGATATTTGAGATAAGATTAATGGATTTGATTAGTTAGATTTTATCATATGATAAATACATATACTTAACTGAAGTGTTGAAGTTCCGGAAGCTCTAGCATATCGCGAACATCGCATCATGTCAAGTTAATTAATGGAGGCGCAACGCCCCTTAAATATTTTTTTTTATTGTTGCGGGGTATTTATGAAAGAGAGGAGTTGAACACCAACACGTTTTTGCTGTGCACTGAAGCAACATGATGTAGATTCATGGGGAATTCCTACATTCCTTTAGATTATTAAAAGGCAATACTAACCTCCGCATCGTTATATAGCTAAAAGGAAAAAATCTAGGAATCAAAAATATAATCAATATTAATAAGCTGATAAAGTATATTTATAAGGTTACAAGATACTGTATTATTATCAAACTAATTTTCAGTTTAATTTGTTATAAGACCCGGAGTATTTAATTACTCCCAATTTGAACGTGAAACAATTTCTTATTGTTTATTGAAGTAACAATATACGAACTCTCTCGTATGCATTTCAAATTTATAAGATGATAAGATAACGAGAGTAGCAATGATAACGTTGAAATATGGCACATCTTAAGTATTAACAAATATTAATAAGTTATTATTACATACGCAGTTTTAATAAATTAGTTTAAAACAACTTATAACAAATTATAAGTTCAACTTTTTCATTGCTTAAAATCGCCTTTTGGCCAATGTGATAGATTATGGCGCTAAAATTTTCCCACTATGAGAGGAAAATTGCCCAGGATTCGAACGATAAAACATTACTCGAACCCGAAAAGCCGCTTATCGTGCAATTACCTTGTTCCGTCTTCGGTCTTACTTTATCTACCTGAGTTTCTTCAATAGCCATTTCGCTACCTGCATCTTTCTAAAGGCTTTAAGTGATCTATTTGCGACTAGAGATCCGTCCGTATTACTCGTCGACTCGCCTATTCATTTTAGTGTTTCAATGCTAAGCCAAAGTATCTGTTCATCCAACTTTCGATTTTTATTCCGCTATCTGTATGCGCGTTAAGCTAGCAAGCGAAACGATCACTTTTACTTGCCAATTCAACATTTTTACTATAAACCACCCGTCGCTCATTGAAGCGACTGAACTCATTGGAGATATTGATTTCTCTTAGTTAATGCAATTCTCTAACAATCTGCTCCAATGGGAGTCACAGATCTGTTTAAAGAACGATCTACATATAAATCACGTTGTAAGCCTTAAACAAGATTTAACTTATTCTAACGATAATGACTCGGATAGACTAATATCCATCCATCTAATATTAACCGGGCCTATTATCGAGATCAAAACATAATTAATACTGGACATTTCACGAAAAACGATAAGAGAGATAATTTTTGCACCTACATAATGATATTTTAATTCTTATAATTGAACTACATCGCAATATTTCAAACATTTGGTGAAGTTGGCTGTAATATTTTCACGTGCTTGACATAATTGTCTCCCCACTTATTGGGAATGAGAATTTTGGGTTGCGTATGCAGATTGCAAGTGGTCTATAATGTTAAAAGACGTCGGGCGCAATCACCTCTTGAGTGGGTAATCGCTTATGCCAAAATCTCAGGCACGTTTCCAAGGTTCAGAGGACACGTTAAACAGTCTGTCCCGTTCGTTACCCGTTGACGTCGCCGCTTTAAAGTTAAAGCCAGTTTAAAACCAACGATCAGAATGATTGGCTACTTACTCGAATCTGCAATGCAGAAGAGTGGCGCAGTATTCTCCAGGTATTTGCCCGGCAGTGGATTTAAGGAAAGTTGCAACGATTATAGCACGTTCCATCTTACTGCCTGGAAAACTGGATGATTTATACCTAGAAGTAGAACATAATAAAGAGATTTTACATATGTGTAGGCATACAGTGAAATTACCTAATTGAAATTAAAAAGAAAAGAAAAACAATCATAATTAACACCTATTAAAAACCTCTCACGAGTTGGAAAGATCTAGAAAGATTTTTCAAGCATTCCTTAGCGATCCTAACTAGACGCCACTACATCGGCGCCAAGTATTAGCGCATTGACCGGATATAATCTTCTGAATCATCCGCGAACGCATGCCGTTTTACTTAACATTCCTATTGAATGCTATTCACATAATTACTTAAATAAATCATTTTATACCTACGCGATCTTTATTCGATATTCTTCTGATTCAAACGATGGATGGTGACGTTGCTCCTATTTATAGAGCACTATGAAATGGGAAGACTTCGAACTCCGATATTTGTATACGTCAGAGCCGTAGAAAGCGAAAATCATAAATTGTAGCTTATCCGTAAATCATCAATATCGACACGATAAAGCCGTAGTAAAATTATTGTCTAGTTATAAATGAACGGATTTCCGGTGATTATAGCCAGCAAATTTATTTGTTACTATGCAGTTTTCTATTGGCAACCAACAAAGGAATAATACGTCGTACTCTTAGTCCCTAGACTTATATAAGAAAATTGAGTAATCAATGACCAAACTTATATGAGTATATTTTATAAGTTATGTGTATTTTATACGGAACTGATTACTAAATAAAATGCTTAAAATATATAATGATCTAAAGAGCGCAGTTAAGTAGTCAATTAAAAAAGCATAAAACGATTACTGCTGTCATAAATTACAAATTTATGGAAGGTATATGTAGTGTTATTTAAATATAAACTGACAGTTTCTAATGTTATAAATATCATTATTGAGATAAATCCGGTAACCGTTACATGATCGGTATGTTAATACGAAAAAGTATTGTTGTTTTGTGTGTCAGGTGATTGAATGGTCACATACTAGCACAATCATATGGGAAACTTCGCTCAATGTGAAGTGAAGAAAAATGCGGCATTGTGAGTGTGCGCAGGGACCGTGAATCGAGATAAGAATTGAACAAATTTGTTCTTAGAGTCGCGTGTAAATTTGGTTAAATTCGTTAGGCTATTTCCGACCAAGGTCTCGAGTTCAACGCGCCGTATAGGGCGACACACAGACAGTAACTGATGGTGTCATGGTGGTGGAGTTGCCAGTGAGATATTCTACGGAAAAAAAAGATTGACGTTATACGAGTAAATGTTTTATGTTTAATGTTTATGTTTTTTGTTTTTAGTTTTATCTTAAAGAGTGAGCAGTACGCCGCACTTGTTTCTATGTGTTATTTGGTTAGTCCTAGTAAAAATTCATAGGTGCATGCATCTGAAACAATGATCACAAGTCGTTAACACTCCAAATTCTACAAAACGACCAGGAAGGAGGAATGCTTACGTTGTAAGAACTTTCATCTAATTTTAATTTTTATTAACGTATTGACGTTCAACTATCATTACCGGAGACATTATCCGCAGTGAAATGAATACCTACATAAATTTTTTACCTTCTTTGAGTATATGGTGGACGTTATTGTTCACGTAAATTACATAGTACTAAACATTTATTTTGCTCAGAGTAAGGTTATGGCTCTTTATGGAAATTCAGAAAATACTTTACTTCTACATATATACCCAGTTTGCCTGAAAAATAAATAAGATCCAACTTACACCGGATTTGACTTTTAGGATGTGCATAAGGTGCTATTTATTAACATTAGTACCTAATTATTTGTAATTTGTCGTGTATTTATTGTTTTAATACATCTGGCAACCCTATAATGTAGACTTAAAAATATTGAGTTACCTCTCTTTATTCTATATGGTACACATATTGTAACATTACATTACGGAATATGATTTATGAGGGAGCCAACTGACAGTTTGTTGACCCTTTTTTGGGAAATCTTTGCTTTGTGATACCGCGATATCGCTACGCAATAAGGTTCCGTTCTCAATAAACTTGATGAGGCATTCAGAACAATATGGCAACAAGCATGTGGTTATTTATGTTGGAAGAGATGATTCTACGGGTCTTTAGCGGCGAACCATGAGTATAAAGTATTCGATTTATGATTTTTTTTCTAAAGATAAATTATTGTCTGACTTAACTAGGTATTTGACAAGTATTCCTTCAGTCAATCACTTGTTTACCTTCGCAATATTTCTCGAGAGAAAAATATTAACCGTCCATAAAGATAAACCATAAATAATGAATAATTGTTTACTGAGCCAGCAGTATTTTTAATGCAAACGAGCTTGGTACCGATATCTCAAATCCATGCAAATATTTTTCACTGAAGAACACTCGCAGGCGCTCTGAAAACGCGTGCACAATACATTACAAACTTGTGACGTTAATTATGACAGCGAGGTATGCAGTACGTAAACATTTTTATCATTGTTAGCTGGAGAATTGCATAATGTACTGCTAAAATATTCGCAAAATCAAACAATTTGCAAGATATCTAACTATAATGTAAACTTAACAGAGCGACCTTGGCAGTACATCGCACCGATGTGTACTTTGATTTATTGACTCGACTCGACAATGAAGTCGCCTAAACTTTAATGTAGATCCCCAAATTTTAACACATGTGAACGTTTTGGTAATATTAGTAATGTTAGTTAGTTTAAATATTTTATTTGCTACCATGATGCTGTAGTATTTTGCAATCGTGAATCTAAATATTTATCTGGTCCCCTATTATTTACTATGTCCGAATTGTTATTTGAAAAAAATATTATATCCACCTACTCTACAAAAATATTGACATAAAATCAGAAAATCCCCTTTTCAGGTTAAACTACGTATTTATACAACTAGTATTTAGTTATCAATCGTTACACATGCTTTGAAGAAAAACATTAAAACTACCTGTTATACCTATGTATTTAAAGGGAAATCAGTAAAACCGTAACGCACTTAGAACTTTACGCACATCCGAGTACATAAGAGGCGGTGCGTAAAGAAACGTAACAACTGTACATTATTTACATTAACTACACTTTCGCAACGGCACTTAGCGTGCATATCAATGGTATATCTTGAAGGGCATCGTTGTTTACTCCGGCCGTCTCTCCCTTATCACCACGGTTCCATTTGCCGGTAGCGACCAAGTACATAATTACACCTGTCCATCAAATTCGAGTTATTTGAAAGGTTTTATCGTGCATTAACCTAACTTTAACTACGTGTATTTGTTCAATATTTCGATGTGAGATCGTAATCAATTTTATTAACGTAAAGTTTATATGACCGTGCGACAGTTAACGATACTGTCTCACACGTGGAGCTATGAAAGGTGAGAAGGTGTAGGATGACTACGGGCGATTACTTGTTTTTAATCGGATGTTTGGTGTCAGGTGTTTGTAGTACCCGGCGCTGCCTTTTTGCCATCTGGTCAGCAGCTAATGAGTGGTTATGGGTTACATGTACATATTATAAAAGCGTGTTTCCATAGCCAGTAACGTCTCACGGTGTCCATTTATTAATCCATTACAATAAGTAAGATAACTTTACCCATACATTATTTCCTTAAAAAGTCCTTGTTCATTATTTTTTTCAGAACTAACAATAGGTACATACCTACAGTAAGCGGATAATTTCTAACTTTGTCTCTATTTTTATTCATAAAACTAATTTTGGATTTGAAAATACTGTGCCATTATTATTTCTGTGTATATAATTATAATAGTACACAAATGTAAATATACATAAATAGTAGTGATAATGAACTTTTAATAAATGTGTAAAAATATTATTATATCTTTCACTAAGTATTGAAACATTTAATGTCTTGTTTTGTATAATGCGATTTACATATTTTCTCATAATAATGTGCACTTGGTATTCTTGTACCAAACGACACATCGTACCTACAGATCGTCGGGTTGCAGTCACATGAATGAGAATGTTTGCGGAAGAGCTCTATTACATAAGGGACTATATTCTTTTGATCAACTGTTGAATTTTTGTTATATTACATATTTAGCGCTAGAATATATGTCGTTAATAATAATGTTAGAATAAACAGATTTTTTTAATACTGATTTATTATAAAAATTTAGTTTGTCATACGGTAGTTACACTTCACTGACTTACCTACCAGAGCTAGCTGTTACTCATCCTCTGAGGGGACAAGTAAGGGAATGATTTAAGCTAGTTCTCTGCTTTTGAAAGGGGTTTGAACTTATTCAACTAAATTTTTCCAGTGTTGTTGTAATTTCCACTTATTATTATTTAGCACTGTACTAATATTAGTTTAATTCTAATATTGTACAATGTTAAACATCCTGTCTACGTCGCGATTGCTATTCATATTGGCAACGACACCATTACAGCGGTATAATGAAGTCCGATACTCGAGTTCGCTCGAGTTATCCGCGCACATGGGAATGTCTACGGAAGACTCGTTCATTAGATAACCACGTCGTAGAGCCGCCGGCATCGCTTTTAATTAGCCCTTACCACCAAATGCGCGCTTCTATCGAACGTGTGTCAGCGCCCTAATTATTGCATTTCAGTTCCTACACAGCTACACACTCAAATTACGTTGTTAATAGGAAACCTAAGCCGCACCCAAAGCATATTATGAAAATCCATTATCTTCATTTATGCTATCGCCGCTTCTAACTTTATGAAGATCAATATCCCAATCGAAAAAAAAAATTCTTACCGTGCATCAGACATAAACCCTACATATTATTTACTAGATGTATCCGCGGCTTCGCTCGCGTAGAAATCAGTGTCACAAAGTTTTTCCCGCCTAAACACCGACCGCGGGAGAATTCTAAGATACAAAGTCCTACTAATTCTCGTTATTCCCATGTAAATCCCGATCCCTCGGGAACTCCGGGATAAAAAGTACCCTATGTGTTATTCTGGGTCTTCAGCTACCTACACATCAAATTTCATCGTAATCGGTTCAGTAGTATTTACGTGAAAGAGTAACAAACATCCATACATACTCACAAACTTTCGCATCTATAATATTAGTAGGATCTTGAGGGGGAAACTTTTACACATTCAAAGAGTGATAGTTTCTGAGAATGTGTTTTAATTCCAATAATACAGCAACAGTTTATAGTAACATATTGAAATAAAACATCAATAATTATGTATACATGTAACATATGACTATAACTTTTGGGCTTTCTATCGAAAACATAATTAACTTCAGAGAAAGATGGTTAAATAATGAAATAAAATCCCATCAGTTTTATGAAGAATTAATAGTTTTCGAGATATTATAAAAAAACGTTGTAATTAAAATATTTCTTGTCATCTAAATAGATCATTAAAATCAAATATCATATTACGTAGTTGCTAATATAGGTAGACTTTGGAATCTAGAGAATTGATAAACTTCATAAGTAATTAAGTAGGCATATAAAGTCACAAAAAAGATATGTAATTGTTATAAATAACTTATTGTTACTAATAGCAGGGCTTTGAATCGTTACGATATAGAAGTACAATAGCAGCGTTGAGCCTGTATATTTATGTAGGTAATATTATTTATGTAGGTATGTATTATTAATATTATTTATGAATGTAGATGAAGCACGGCAGGTTTGTAAGGACAGGGATATTTGGCACTCGCTGCTTTCTGCCTACCCCGCAAG
>DWGJ01003518.1:0-13181 GCA_018246895.1 Aspitha aspitha aspitha | reverse complement strand
CTGTAAACGAACGAATAGTATGACTACGAATCATGTTAACTTTTTTATAAACAAAGACAAAAGTAAGTAATATACTAGTGTTGCCGACCGTAACACACATCATTAGGTTAGGGCCGTCAGAACTCTTCTTCAGCCGCTGATATCAGCCTCAGATTGAAGTGCTGAAATCTAATCCACCACGTTGTCACGCTAGTGACGCTACTAAATGTTAATGTAATTATAACATAGAAATTCTCTTCAGAGAAAATCATAAGCTTAACGCATAATGGCGCCATATAGAAAGCCACTTTGTGATATTTGCATACTAAAGTGCTTTCATGTATCGTTAGCGAACTCAACAATCCTTACACTTGCTTTGCTATAACGGATCCCTTACTTAACTACCATGTAAGAATTCGCGTCAAGGTGAGCAAAGATTATTCGAAATATGACGATAATATAGTGAGTTCCCTTCCATGTATGTAATAAATGAATAAATTATAACATTCTTTCTACACAATTAAACATCTATTGGATGTAACTATGTATTTAGCTTTTTTCCATTCAGAAAAGAAATCGAATGCAATAAGCTGTTGTTTGACTTTTTAAATAAGATTTCCACTGAATAAGTCGCGCGCCGAAATTGGACGGCTACAATTACATCTTAAATGTAAATAGCGTATTCATATTTAATTTGTTTGTAGTTAATACATTCAGCAGGTTATTTTCGTTTTTCATTCAGAAGCAACATACTTATACACTCACCCCGACACGTATAGTTTGTTGATTTACGCGCAAATTTAGTATACTACATATATGGCAATATCAATGCCAGGCCAATTTGTTCACCAAGCTGAAACATCAGTCTGAACCCTGCACTCCTTTCTATGTATTGTCTTCGTCGTATTAACGTCATGCTTTGTCCGAACTCTAATTAGACTTCAGCATTGTTATCCGCGCTTTATGACTTGAAGACAAAACTAACAGAGTTCTAAAACCGTTTCAACGCTTTAAATAGTGTACGATAATTTTACATCTGTGATTCCTTTCGTATGCAACGGATATCCGCAATCGAGTGATATAGGAAAAATTTATTAATGCTATAGAATTTTATCGACGAACTGGGCAAGAATCCTAATGTTATTCGTTTGGCGCAGCGCTCTGCAGGCTTTAATTTAATTTAACCTAAGTATGTAGAAATTGAATTATAATTTTAATAAACTATACTATTTGGGCTCTATAGACTATATAAGTATGTACTTTTTTGTATCGTAAAACCTTCAAAAATTTCTGTGGCAAAGACGCCTGACTGATTTGTTTTCATAATTTATGTTTTTTTGTAGATCATTATTTATGTTATTAGCCTTAATAAATGCTTATCTTTCCTTCTTTATTTCAATTCTGTTCATTGCAACTAGCATATCAAACTTGATTCACCGCATTAATGCAGAAAATACTTTGTATATAACACTTCTTTATTAAGAACAGCGGGTGAATTTCATAAAATATTTTACTGCAGCAGTTGCCACTGAGGGGAGTCACTTTAAGGTTTTAAGAAGATTTGTCGTGCTGGCAACCTTTATGAAATTCTGACGTTGCTTGTGGTAAAGTAAAAATATTCCCAATACGACGATGTTATTGAAATTTATTAATAACTTGTCCACTTACGCAGTCATAAGCTTAATTAGTGTGGTTCAATTGACAATGAATATGACATGCGACAAATAAACATTCCCATAAATGTACTTTAGCCGAGGTTATGGTGCCATGGTGCTCATTGGATGAAGCATCTTATGGAAGCCCTATTTTGGGAAAGTCTATTTTAATTAACTAAGTCCTATTAATGAACTAACAAAAACAGTTAACGAAACCTAAACAATTCAATCAAACTTCTCTTTCATTCTAATATTTCAAAGGGTATATGGCAAAGCGTATTTCCACTGTATCAATTGTACGCCCACTTGCATCGACAGTTCCATTGATAAATGAATTGTTATTTATTTCCACGTATTTTCAGAACAATACTCGAACCCGAATATCATTTCATAAAGAGACTACACTATTCATTGAACCGACTTAATTGTCGTCGAAATTCGTCACACAATTGTAGAGTCAGCTTTTGGTGTATGGGTTAAACCTGTTAAACCTATCATTTTTTAAGCGATAAATAGAATTTTGATGCGATCGACTACGCACAGACAACGAAACTTAGTTCATGTGTAATTTTTTTATCGAAATAGAAGCTATTTTAATAAAGGTATGGTCTAACCGATGACAAATAATGTTAAATTCACGAACGATTTCTCTAAGCTGCAAACAAAATGAAGAATAAGGTGACGCAAGTATAACCTGGATTATGTAACCCGGACATACAAATCAAATCAATCAGTTCAAGAACTGGTGAATCATACACACGAGTATTTCTGTTCGACCGGAAATTGTCAACATTATATACGTTAAAATGAGTCAGAGGTCATTACACTCTACAAGTATCAGGATAGAATTTCGTAGTAGGTACTTGTACTTTGGACCGGCAACAACACCAATACACCTCAAAATAAACATCACTAGAATTGGTAGCAGGATGTATGTATATACGAGTATGTAGGTACTAACTACTACATTATTGATAACACGAGTACCTAAAACAATGTGAATTGTACCCCGGAAATTCACAACAAAACTATAGTATCCGCTTTTTATTTAGATCCCATTTCGTTAAATACAAATTATACGGAAAGGTAATCTTGTGGCGAATGAAGTTTTTCGACTGTTATTAGTCAAAAATGTTAACTCTTTTAATGTCGAACATAAAGCACTATGTCATAAATATAATATAGATAGTAAATAAATTCTTCGTATATAAACTTACCTCTTGTCGTCTGTAAATTCCTGTGACTCGAAATGAAATGTTTGCTATATTTTCGCAACAGTATTCAAATGAGTATCGGAGCAAATTTTAAATTTATAAACGGGGCACCGAAGCTGTATTATTTCATTTTAATTTAAATGTCGTAAATTTAATCTCAAAATCGCAGAGTAAGCTGTTCTCGTAAAAAAAGCGAAAAAAGCGAAATTTTAATGCTTTGTACACCGCACGATAGTATAAAATTCAAAATTTGCATTGTATTTTAAATAAACAAGTAAAAAGGAAATAACTTCTAAAGTTGCAAATCCCCAAATTATCAAATTATTATATTACTAGTAAATAAAGTTACATATATGTATGTTAAATCATATGTGTCAAATATGTCAAAATCCCGTACCATGATTTTTATCCGACTAAGTGTTGTCCTACAGGAAAACATTGATTTTACAATACAACAATGAGATTATCAATTGAGATAAAAATATCTTATCTTTTAAGTTGGACCAAACAATAGATATCTACATTGAAATCGGTTCAGTGATTTTGGAGATTATCGCTAACAAACATCATGACACGCGATTTTTATATATATAAGAGATTTAAATGTTCATTTTTTAAAACTTCATTGTCGCAATATCGGAAAATACTCGCACATAATATCCGCATTATATTCTGAAATGAAGTCACTGAATTTACGCGACAATATTCGAATGTTCTTATCGGGGGAAGGCTTAAAATTTATTAACAGAGCACACGAGGCCTTTATTTCATTTCAGCTTAAGTACCATAAATTTACAGTCACAATCACCGAGTAAGCTGTTCCTGTAAAATATAAAACTTAAAACGTTTTGCGCGACATAACGATATTATACACGATTAACGTGCGTACGACTTTATAATTAACTTATCAAATCGTATATTTTACTTGTCCATGCTAATATTATATACGGAAGCGTGTTTGTTTGTTCTTCTTTAACTTCAGAAATGGTCTGTGAAATTAATACTAACAATAAGAGTAATACGTATCTAAAAGCAATCGCTCACAAAACAATAGACGTCTGAAACTATTGAGGTAATTTCCGTCAAAATTTAAACCGTAATTCTAGAATTTCCGCCAAATTTCACACCAGGAATAGTGTAACGACATTTGTTACTAATGAATAGATGCTGGCTGTATGAAGTAACCGTAACAATACGACTCAAAGACATCCTGGTGTAATTAAAATTCTTGATGTTCTATCAATCATGCGTAGTTTGGCACGCCTTTAAGCATTTCCACATGTAATATACGTGTAAATAAAATTGAAGTGCCTGTCTTTGATTTTAAAATATATGTACTTTCTCAAGTGCTGCTTGACTGCTTTATTCCATTATCGATAAGGCATGAATATAACTAAACAGATCATCCGAAATTAGCTTTTAAAGGCAGTAATTGACACAATCGAACACCAAAGAAATCTATTCACTGAAAAAAATGTCCTCCCGCCGACTATTCTTATATTAAATTCAATAAAGTTTAACGACAAGTATTGGGTGGCAGCGATAACATTTTCTCACATAAGAGAACCTATTTTTCCGAACTCCGAGAATTTCATTCGTGTCTTCTAATCCCTGTTTTGATTTTCCATTTATTTGATCGTTCCATTGAAAAAAACTGACGAGTATTTTATTAAAAGATTATAAATACTTCGTGATTTATTCAGGATGCTATCCAATATGACAATAATATAAATTAAAACTATTCTACCGCCCGCTATCTGGTTCCAAATTGCCAGTTAAATGCCTGTGGTAACTTAAAAGTTGATGATATTTTGTGATAAGCACCTCTGTTTATTCTGTGTTTGGGTGTAGAAATAACTATTTAAGTATTACATAGCATGTACATATATACAAGTATCTATATTTGTCAGCTATTTGCTCACACTAGTATACGCATAGATTACAAACTGAGAGCGTGTCTCAAGTGTATTATTAATATGACGACCCACTACATTACGAAGTATCTAGTACTTTCTTTCACTTCGACTTTCCTTTCAGTTTTATTATGGATTGACGTAACGATTGCCAATACGTTTTTTTTATTTTGTTTATTGTAATATTTTTGTTTTTGTATATTTTTATTTTGTTTTTTGTATCTTTTTTTGTTACGTTTTTTCCCTTTTTTATATGGGACGGAATAAAGATATCCTTTCTTTCAATAAAAAAATCCCTTCAATATTTACAACGATTGAAGTTTAACTAAGTAATTCTACAAGTACTTTATTGGAAAGCGCTGAGTGGTACTCAAGTTTAGTTGACCAAATATCGAGCCTCAACCTTGAATAATTCATTGTTACGAACTTGGCAAATTGTTTGAAGTTGAAGGTGCTTGTTTTATGAGGATGTTGTAGCACGGTAGCTTAGTGTTTTCCATTAAAATTGCTATTTTCAATAATTTAATAATACCATTTAATTTGGGCCAATTCCATACGTGGCCATCGAATTACAAATTAATAAAATAAATACATATTTTTCCATAGATTTTTTGGTTATAACCAAAATCAGAACCAACAAAAATTTGCCCATCACACAAACGATTTTCTTGGATGGGAATCGAATATTTTCGATTTAAGAGTTAGCGGTTGCTATCGCCGAGAGGGTTTTAGTGCGGCAAAAATGTCACATATCCTGATATCTCCTTCAAGGCACCGCCGTACCTTTTGAAGGGTCCTCCGAAACGGAAAAAAAGTGACTAAATACATACATACTTGTAGATCGTTTGCGCGGGTCATATTTGAATGAGTAATCCACAAATAGTTGAATATATTAGCTTACTTTCATTTAATTAATTAATTAAATTCCTTTCAATGCAACATTTTAGGTATTATTTAAATTTACCCTTCTTTGTTCCGTACAATGGGTAGATTTAATGTCCACAGGCATTCTCTGTATGTCAGCCTTTGGTGAAGGTGACCATAACTTTTATTATTCAACAATGACTTTCTAAGGGTTGACGTAGTTAAATAAGACCCCTGGTCGCGTTGTTTTGTCTGTAATGAAGGTTCATGTTAGGGTTATCTAAATTTACTACTGACTGTGAAAATAAACCGTTTAATTACGACAATTTAACACCACGGTTGGCTTTTATTAAGCGAAACGTAGTTAAAATAAATAGTTAAATTCTATACGAGTATGAAACATAGCAGTTGTAATACTGTATATGAAATGAGAATTTAGTTTTTATCTCATTTACACTTTTTGCGAAATATTTTAAAATTCGTAGAATCAGTTTTATTGTACTACTGCTATCCATTAATATAAAAACGGAAGAATTAGCCAAAAAATACGCACAGTGTTACTTTAAATCACAAATTAAGCGGTGCTGTAATAAATATAGCTCAGCATGGCCTAGAGTCTTGAGCAGTGAGAAATGAAATTGACAGAAAAATCCGGACGAAAATATTTCAAAGCTCAAATAGAGCACGAATGGAGGGAAAAAGAAAAATGCTTCACAATTATTCACGTATAGGTAGGGAGATAATCGAGCTTCATAATTCATAACATTGAATTGTTGCCTGCCATATTTTTTCTTCGCGTGATATTGTCTACTAAGCATTGAATTTTTATCGCATATATCACGAACTTCAATCTTGACACAAAGCACATCAATGTCACAGATCACAGCCAACAATTATATCAGTGTGAGTGTGGTTGCCATTTTAATTAAATCAGGCTAATCATCTGAAGCAGTGATAACCCAGTGGTTTAAAATTCAGCCTTCAATGCCTGGGGGGTGTGCGGTGTGAGTTCGATCCTGTCATGCACCTCTGATTTGTTAGGTACGTTTTAAAACGTTATATCACTTGCTATAACGGTGAAGGAAAATATCGTGAGGAAATTTTACAGTTTAGAGATGTTATAAAGTCTATAAATAATATTATCTGAGGTGTGTGAGGTCTACCAATCCCCACTCGGCCAGCGTGGTAGACTATGCCCTAAATCCCTCTCACTATGAGAGGGATTTATATATAACGCCAAACCGCTCCAACGTTGGGATATTAAGGTCGCGCGCCACCACGTCGCCGTCGTTCCTAACGTAGCGACCCGCCCTTACGACGGTGCGATGGGCGATATTCTGCTGCGCTTGAAGACGCCTGCGGTTGGACCCAGCTACCAGCGCATACCACACCGGTGCTTATACAATAAATGCGATTTTGTTGAAAGTTATTCTAAGAGCTACCGTAATGAGATTATTTTTCAATGCGACTTACGAGTAAAACAAGAAGAGAACTGCTTAGGAGTAAAGGAGACAGCAATAATAAAAGATTTGGAAAAAACATATTATTGTACAAATGACCGCAGAAATTTCACCCACCATTTCAATATCAAGGCAAGTCTGTCACGCGAATTGCCCTTGTTATGAGCACGACAACCTTAATACGACTTTAATGTGGGCGACAGGTGCTTTGATAAATTATGCATTGATCGCAAAAATACTTCACTTCTTGCTATATTCAATTCCCATATATTACACAAGCTCCAAGAAGTCATGCAGCGTACCTAATTATTATAAATAGACTTACAAGTACCGCGGGAATGCTGGAGCGCAAACGCCTCTCTTGAGAACAAAGTTCTTACGACACGTATGTTACTCTGATTACGTACTCTGGTACTTCCGCAAGCAGAATCCAGAAGGGTTCTTCCGTTAAATTGACTGGCCTCATGGTCGAGTGGTTAGAAATCCTAACCGCTAAACAGGAAGTCGTGGGTTCGATTCCTGCCCTGGACAAACATTTGTGTGATGAGCACATTTGTTTTTTCTGCGTCGGGGCGTAATAAAAATATCTATATAAGAACTATATTGTATGTACATATGTATACCAGCTGTCCGGTCACCATAACACAGGCATTAAATTGCCTAATTTGGGATCAGATAGCCGTATGTGGAAGTGTCCCCAGTTATTATTATTATTAAAGTTTGCCTTTTAAGCTTGTACCTTAATTATTTGACGTTAAAGTATTAATCGTTATACACGCGGAAGAATTACAAGTCGGTTGAACAGTCCATTATGTCTGTTTCAGAACTGTTTTACTGTCAATTATTGTCTGCAATTCAACGCACGTTCAAAACCCGCAAAGTGTAAGCTTTGCGGGTTTTGCGATCTGACACGACCAATAAAGGCATGTTACATTTTTCTTTGTGACTTTCACGAAATATATCGAAACGGTATTTGTTGTTATCTGAAGCTGTATACCACTGAAGTCATTCTTTCCTCACTTTACGACTGTACTGGGGTGTTCTTAAAAACAATTTTGAGTTTTTATTTTGATCTATTGTCGCGCTTCCGGTTATAAAGTTTGTTTGTAGCCCATAAAATAAAGGTTAGGGTGTTTTGTTTGGTTTTTTCATAATCTTGGGTCGCGCTTTGGTGCATGTTAGTTATAATTCTGTCTCATTTTTTCTGAAAGTTGTCGAAATTTCATTAAGTTTTCCAAAATCCAAAAAGTTTTCCAAAAAACCTAATGTGCTGAAATATTTTGTGCAGTAAGTGATTGTACGAGCTTGTTTGAACGGACCTCTAAAATTCTAATACAGGAATGCCAGCTTAGATACTAAGTTATGCAAATAACATTTTAAATGTTCACTTTATTGCAGTTTCGTGAAAAAAAACTCCAATTAAAAAGGACCGACAACATTCCTACGTTTTTTAAAGTGGTACGTGGTAAAGCTGCTTACCACGCTCTTGGGATAATACTGCCAATAGAAGATACGGTTTTCCCAATCCACTTAAGAATCCACAGCTCCTTATATTATTTTCCAATCAGAAAAACTAATAAAGTCTAAATAAAAAAATATATTACAGCTTCTTAACATGTAATAAGATCGTGATTCGTTATTTTATCTGGCTACAAAATGATGTTAATATTGACGCGGGCGTGAGATAAGTGAATCTTTTCTAATAATAACATAACTTCAGTGTCTCGTGGACATATTTTATTTATTGCCGTGCAATACTCGATACACCATAAAGCGGTGCCGTTAGCACCCCACGTTAACGTATACGAACATAAACAGTACAATAACTCATAGTTGCGCTCAATTTATATCCACCACTGTCACTTAGAACGCCGCTAACCCACTTGCAATTATTTCTTCCGACACTTTGTTTGCGTCAGCGGGCGAAATGACAGGCATATTATTTATCTGATGGCAACGAGGTAAATTTGACAAGTGACACGGGTTCCGTAGTAGATTAGAAATATGTTGCGCTATTTATATGTAAAGCGAAGGGAACGTTTTTACAGAAAGTAGTCAGGGTTCAGTGGGTAATAAGCGGGTGTTTTCGAACGGAAAATGCTTTGAACGGGGAGGACGACGCGTGAATTAGAAAATGGGGAATGATGCCGGCACGCTAATGGGTATTGGTCGGTCGAAGTGACACTTTTAAACGGCTTAAGATCACGATTTACTTTTAACTTTATATGTGCGATATCCGTTGTGTAACCCATGTATTGTTTGGTATCCTTAATAAAGAATAAAGTTATTATTCTAACAGTAAATTTTTACTTGTCAGAAAATTTACCATATTTTCTAACTGTTGGTTGCGAGAACTTCTAGTACAATTAACATTTACTCTCTAAGAATATCTTCATTATAACCTAATAAATCGATATTTATAAATTTATATATCTACATATAGATAATAAAAGTGTACCCGTCCTTTGATGATTTTTAAAATACCAGTTAACGTATTTTGCCAAAACATGAATGACAGTACTATACTGTGACAGAATAGATACTGTGATAGGTAGAAGGTGCCGCTTGCACGCTGAAGGACGTGCAACCAATCGAATAGATATACAGATACATATATATAATATATAACATAATATAAATATATAAATGTAAATAAAATATATTTCAATACTAGTAGGCCCGACCACGCGTTGCTCTGGTTATATATGTCAAATCATGTGTCAAATATGTCAAAATCCGGTACAACGATATTTGTCCGACTAAATGTTGTCCTATAAAGAAAACATTGATTTTGCAATAAAATATGAGATTAGGAAACTACCTATCTTTTCTTTTAAGTTGGACCAAGGAATGGATATCTACAGAATCAGTGAAATCGGTTCAGTGGTTTCGGAGATTAGCAAGCAAACGAACATCGTGTCACGGGATTTTTATACATAAGGATTTCATTTTACCCGACATCAACACGACGGCGGGCTGTCGTTGGAGCTCATAATCGTTTCAGTACCTGAAGCCGAAATAGAACGTGCCTCGTTTGTTTCATAAACAGCTCACGTTTTCACGTAGCGTCCCGCAAAAATTAGCGCAGCGAAATAACTTTTACAACGGCCCAAACAGACGCGCACGCCCCCTCGTCACCGCTCTGTGAATTTCGTTTGGACTTAATTTGATTGAAAGCTCGCAGCCGTTTGCGACGTTGCGTCGAGATTCCCGTTAAAAATTCTCTTGAAATCGATTCACTTTTATGAGTCTTTGTGGACTGCTACCTTGCGAATGAATGACGAGTCGTTACATGGTCTTTTGGTTTGACTTCTTCGTTTAGATAACGAAGTTTCGCACGAATTGTATTAACCTCGGCGCGGTCATCCGTTGAAAGAGGCGATTCTATCTATTCGTTTTCATTAACTCAATTTGTTTTTGTTTTCGCTTTTATACTCACAATTAACTGATAAAATTGCATTAAATTTGTGTTGCTATTGAAAATATTTGATGCGCTATAAAACTTTTAGGCTCCGACGATATTTCTGACATAAAAACTGTGGAAGAGCTTAATGCATTATGGCAGTAAGCGATACGAGTATGAAACTCTAAAGTGAATCAGCTTAACGCAGAGATGTTGGCTCGGTTCCAGTATATAAGTAAAAGTTTGGTTAGCGTGCTAGAATATTTCCGTTGGTATACCGTTTATACTTTAATAATTTTTATATTACAACGTTTTACCACGCATTTGCAATTCAATGTTGAAAAGAATCATATTAATATTCAGAAGACGTTAAAAAAATATTTAACTAAAGCTAAAAAATCAGGAACATTTGAACATCACACAAAATTTTTCAATGAAATCAATTTTTTTTTGCATTTTGGTAATTTTAGTCCGCACTGAGAAAAAGCTTTCAAAAGAACATTACCTTAATCAATGAATACACTCTTCTGTAAAAGATAGGGAGAATTTAATTCGAGTTTATATTACGTTATGATCTATATATTTGCAATGACAAACAAAACTGTAGTAGTCGATCATTCTAAAATAATATATAACAGATAAAATTTTTGTTTCGTCTAGGCGTTTCGCCAAGTTAAACTTGTTTTACTGCGAAACTACTACACAATGTGACCTAATTTCAACCAGGGTAGCCTTAATAATGAAGTTGAATCTTAAATAACGTGATGTCAACAACCCTAATTTGGCAAATATTCCTTTTATATCCCTTGAGTATTCCATTATTTAACAAAGTTCAATTGTTACCTGTCCTTTATTAACTTTAATCCTGTCTGTAATATTACGCATTTGAATCTATATTAGAACCAAAAAGAATATTGAATGAATAAATGTCCCTAATGAATCTTTTCGAGAAACAAACTTATATTTTATAACTCATGAGAGCGGTTTCTAATGAGCAACATTAAAGCATTTATTGATTTTTGTACTTTAATTTTAAACGCTACAACATTAGGGATAGTTTGATGATGATGAAATATTGTAAAATTATCTCATATTTTTATCATCAACAAACGCTAACAAGGAATCGTTATGCCATTTAAAACTCGTTATCCTAAACACAACAGCAACACACAACAAACATGCATAACAAAACTGCTAATGCAGTAAAATTCAAGCATGCACCGCCTTGTTTTTCGATGCGACGAATCCAAAGGCAATTTTATGCAGTCTGCAGAAATCTTTATGTATATTCCAATATTCCGACTTCGTATTGGATTCTAAATCATTCTGATCTATTTTCTAACTTCCACCTTATAAAACGAACTCATGTTGCATATAGATGCATGACTCTATTTATCGTTGCTGCTCTGTAGTTACGAACTATAATGCTACTACTATAACTATAACATCAAAAGGTTTTAAATTAACGCTATTCATAATGAAACGCGTTAAGAAACGCGTTTGACTGGCCTCGTGGTCGAGTGGTTAGAGACTGCAAAACCGGAGGTCGTGAGTTTGATTCCCGCCCAGGACAAACATTTGTGTGACGAGCGCGTTTGTTCTGTGTCTGGTCGTAATAAAAATATCTATGTAAGTACTATATCGTATGTATGTTTAGCAGCTGTCCGGTCACCATTCACAGGCATTAAATTGCCTAATTTGGGATCAGGCAGCCGTGTGTGGAAATATCCCTAGCTATTTATTTATTTAAAAAAAGAACACCTTATATTTATATATTGTATGTTAAATTATATATACCTACTATTCGTATTTCAGTGTGAACTTTTATATGCTACCCCACCGGCGTTATAACGCCAAAATGTTTTATGGTAATGCTACCATAACGTTATACGTTTACGAACGGTATTAATTAATTTATTTACTCATGATACCTGTCTGTTCCTGTTTTATTTGCAACTCGGAAATTTTACAAGCTCCCACTGCGTCTGCTTTATAACGCAAAAATGTGATAACGATAATGCTATTAACGTTGTACATTAACAAACGACGTTAATTGATTTACGAGTATTATTTCGCCGATTTAGAACCCATACGCTAACGAACATTGATACTGTGTTATTAAATACGTCATCCCACTTGACCTTCGCACTTTTACAGTATTAGAAAAGTATTCCATTAAAATAAGAGATGATTATTATAGGATTGTTTTAATAAGCACTTGTTAAGTATTGTGTGAAATAAATAAAAGTAATCAATCGTGGTGACATTTTTGGACATATGCAAGCCAGTAGTAATTTATTAAGCCAGTAGTAATTAGTAAGTATTACAAAATAGTAATTGTGATAAATCCAATGCTTTATGACTTTGTGGTTTAATACTTTACTTAGTAGTTTAACGTACCACACGCGTCTTATTCCGGAGACCTGGGATTCAAACTTTGGTGCTCACCGAAACATATTTAGGAAACACGTTTACGAGTTTTCAACAAATTTTCTATAAGGCGTGAAATCTGCGTGCTTTCTTCATGTGGCTAGTGTCGCGAGTAATCGCCTTACGTTGTTGCGTCTACCGCAAATAACGTGACAAAAAGATTTTTAATTGCGTTATCTATACTAATACTAGCTGACCCGGCGAACTTCGTACCGCCTAACAGTCAATAAATGTCGTTTCTGACCTAGCCGTTTCACGGGCTG
>DWGJ01003517.1:0-13183 GCA_018246895.1 Aspitha aspitha aspitha | reverse complement strand
AGATATATGAAAATTACACTGTTTTTCACAGACGGTAACTGATATAAGAATCGTAGTCAACATGTTGTTGTATCGTTGTCACCCATAGTCTTATCTTAAACTAAGTAAAGACTGTGTTATGGTAAATAGACAGCTAGTTAGCATGTTACACGGAGAGAAATTAACACTTAGGAAAAAAAAACATAAATTGTATAATAAAACAGAACAATTGTCTACATTGCCGAATTGCCGCTAAAAAAATCTCGACGTAATTTTCTATTGTATCGATTAACCTCACCGTTAATCGATAGAAAAGACATGCTGTAAATAGCTTAAGTTCATTCAGAATACATTTATAAAAGTAAACTTACTTTACCCTTGAGAGTTACTTAGCAAGTACAAACATTCCATTCAAATTGAAACCGTGTCGTAACTTGGATTAGCATTTAGTAGCTCAAAAATTTACATTACGGTAACATAAAATATGTAGCCGTTTGTACATTCATATATAAATATTTTTATACTCTTTATTTACAAATTGTATGAAAACCTTTATAAACTAGACGTTATTTACAACTGTACATTCTTGTAGAACATCACGTAGACGTGACATATTTATCTTTCAAAAATATGGAAAAGTAATATCTAAAACAATTTTAGACTCACTTGAATAAACAATTTCGTTTAAAGCCTCGACTTATTAGCATTAAAGATGTAAAGTTATTTATAATCAAATATCGTAAGTAAATTAAGCTCTCACAACCATAGTATAAACGTATCTCTATATCTATTCTTCTATATTATATATATAAAAATCCCATGTCACGATGTTTGTTTGCGCTAATTCCCGAAACCCCTAAACCGATTTCAATAAAATTTTGTAGATATCTATTGTTTGGTCCAACTTAAAAGACAGATTTTTATCTCGATTGATAATCTAGTTATTTATTGCAAAATCAATGTTTTCTTATAGCACAACACTTAGTCGGACAAACATCATGGTACGGGATTTTGACATAATATTTGATATAAGTATATGATTTGACATATATGTAACCATAGCAACGCGTGGTCAGGTCTAATAGTAACTCTATATACTCGTAGATACACGGAGACATAGAGGCACGCGGAGATGCATTCAATGTAGTACGAGAGCCAGTTCGATAATATCTAGCAGTGCATCTTAATTGCGTAAGCGATGCCATGACATCAAATGCATTCGGCCCAAGAACGCAGATGGCGCGTTCCACTTTTCATTGCGAGAGCTGCTTTTATATTTCCAAGTAATGAAATAGGACAACATTATTTTTTATATCCTTACTTTTTAGTTTACTCATTGATTTCTGCAAGTGGGCTTTACTAAAGACCAGCGCTGGTTGTTTTCTCACAACCAGCGTGGTACTGAGCAGAGTCCACTGCCTGAAAAATTTTACATTTTCACATTGTGTACATTTGATGTAAAATTACTTTTAAAAAAATTTAGGTACTTTATTTCTAAAATTATTTGTTAAATCCATATCATTTTTAAATAACTGAAACAGAAAATATACCCATGAAAAGAAATTTTAATCTTTCGAAATAAAAGAAATAAATCTAGGATATTATTTGATCGAAAATGAAATACGATGAAACAATAACTTTTATTTATATTCATACTTTCACGTTTAGGTTCAATATTTTCCAATATAATTTCTGCATTAAGACAAAATTTAGAGAATCCTGTGCCATAGAAACAAATTAATGTGTTTATATATGTAATTAGCTGCTTATTATTTCTATTTTTTGCAATCAATAATATATGGTATATGGGTTAATTTAAGCAATATCAATAATAAATAAATATATTATTATTCGTCAGGCCACGAGGCTGAAGACATCTCTGTTTATTAATATAGATAATTTAATTTTTCCAAAAGAGGCACAAATCGGTGTGCCGAAGTGGAATAAAGCAGGCCGATGTTGATAAAGATTTCACTGCACTACATGTTTTGTTCGGGCGCCGGTTTCACAATGCGATGATCGTAAATTGTAATATTATTATAAGACTGTAATATTTATTTATTATTTCGATAAGTCTGCGTTCGGCCGATGTGTGTTACGTAATCGAACTGACTTTCGTTTTCAAATTTAGTTTTTTTTTTTGTTTGAAGAGACTAGTAAACGAGCAGACAAAGCAAAGTTGTTTAATTTATAAGTAAATCATACGAAAATAAAACTACATAAGTTACATACATTATTATAGATATCGTATAAAAATCGAAAAAGCTGCGCTTACGTTATTTACAAACCTATCTATACACGTGTCTTTAAAATAGAAAATCATGAAAATGACCTACGTATTGCTTAGCCTTTTTATGTATGCAAAATGAGCAAAAATCTATGGTTTAAGTACATTTACTTTCGCATATCGGCAAAATGATTACTTTAAATACACTCGAGACGCACGCACAACTTATTAACCGAGTGCGGATGATTTACGAAACGTGATCGGCGCTGGGCCGCGGGGATTAGCCAGACGCGAATAACATACAAACACAAAATGCAACTGGTCTTACTTAGACGACAAATTTGACTATTGCTTTCACTAGTATTGTCATCGCGCGCATACCAACACTTTCGCCGCCAAACTCGACAATTTGCTGTTTAACTTTTGCGACTCTTACATTCCTTGTCATTCGCGAAATTCCTTTACTCGTATAAAAAATAATATTTACTTAAACATTTCTCTGCCAATAATTATAGTTTCTTTTTGCGATGTGGGAGCGGATACACGGGAAGAATGCGCGGAATCTGGTCGCATGGAGGATGCTAATTGACTATCAACAGGCGTCACCAGTCTGGAAATAAGCGCCTACCATGGAATAGCATTATGTCTTGCAAATGAGTTAAGTTTTTTGAACCTAACTGTCGCCTCTTACAGTATAGGATAATGAGTGCACCGGTTTTATTAACGTCCGCTGTCTAGTCGACGTATAAGTACTTATATGTATAATGTAGTATATTGTCCTGAACGCTAATTTCAGTAGATCCTATTATTACATTATTAAAAGATGTGTTTTCTAAACAACTTATTTAAAACACAATTATGTATTTATTTATACCGTAGTGCTTTTTCACAGAAGAGTAAATTATGACAGCTGTCATCGATTATGACCGAAAATAAAATAAAATATAAACCTTCAATTACATGAGTTTTTTTATTTTTCAAAACGTTGAACGAATCTAAGTTGCAATTTTGACAATTTATTCAAAACGTAATTTTGTTTCTTTGTAATCGGTAATACGTGAAAGTATCGAATAAATCCTGGAAATCTTTTATTAACAGAACGATGATTTATCTTTTATTAAGACTATTTTCGAAGACTATTTTCGAATTACAAAAAAATAATTAATCAATCTACTAATATAATATCCGATGGCAACGTGACATGAGTAGTAACGGTGGTTGAGCCTCAGTTAATACTAATAAAGCAATTTTTCCTATCAAAAGTCGTGAATAAACGTTAAAATATGTCAGTGAACTCATGGTAGGGGTGAGGACGTCGAGACTGGTAGTGACGCGAGGCTAGCGAGCTGCAGGAACGCGGCTAAATCCCAGTTCTTATTTGCATTATTACCTCGACTATTCCTGGACAGACTTGTTCCCTGTTTCAATTATATTCACAAAACGAATTCATAATGGATACACGTAAAATAGCTAAAAACAGTTCGTGGCACTTATAACTTTTTGTATTACATTGATAAAACGTACATGGTTTTTAGTTCTAGTTTGGTTCTTATTACGATTTGATGACCTGATGGTAACTACACCAGTATAGGGGGTCTCGTGTTCGATATTTGATTCATGAATTTAGGTCCAGAAACGGTTTGTTTAATTTTTTCTAATATTACCTACATTAGAATTAGAGCTGTATTTTAGTAAAATATGAATACTTGAAAGCATTGTAATAGGCATACGAGCAAATTTATGCCAAAACAACTTTTTGTATGAATGTTTCTCTATTAAGACAAATTATAGTCTAGTCTTATACGCTTATCTGAATCGTAGCTCACGGAATTTAATAGCGTTAGCAATGAGAAACGGTCATTGTGCATGGAACTGTTGAAAACACTCCTTAGCATTAAAATAATATCTTAGTCGAGACAAACAGACGTCACGACGTGGCCCGCCCGCCGGCTATTGTGATACTACAGGAAACGCGGGAAGATAAAGGTTCTAAGCGACGGACACATTTTCAACATCATTTTAATTTTATCAAATTCCTTTAGCATTCTTTGTTATTTTCAGCTCAACTAAATATTTCTGTGACTAATATTTTTTTTATTACTTCGGATCGTTTATAAAAACTTATCATTTAGTGTCTGTATCATATATATAACTAAATGTGTCCGCGGCTGCGCTCGCATGGAAATCAGTATTTCACAAAGTTTTTCCCACGTAAATACCGACCTCGCGGGTATAGCCTATAATGTTGCTCCACAATCTGTTCATAAACATAAATATATAAGAAATATAGCATAACTAAAAAATCTGATACATACATGTATGTTATATTACTGATAATTCACATAGATGGAAATCTAGAGTAAATTCCATTGACAATAAAAATAATTATTTAGAAGTAAAAATGTGATACAAATGAATCAATAAATAAATAAAACTTCTTTCATTATGACTTATGACATTCTTGTGGCGAGCACTCGATATTTCACTTTGGGTCAAAAACACGATAACTCTTCGTATCGGAAAAGTAAGCGAACCGTAAAAGTAATTTATGGATAACATTGAACAAGACAGAGCAATGCTTGCTAAAATAACCTCGCTCCGCTATTTACTTTCATAGCTAGCATTTCATCCCGCTCGTAATTAGATACTTGACATAAATCTATATTGTTTATGGCCCATGTTTTGCATTAATAAAAATAATGTATATTTATGTATACGCTGACGATTCTTAAATAAAAATTTCCTTTTACCCTTTGAATGTCGCCGGCTCTAGCATTCCTGATTGTCTACGTCAAATCAATGCCACGAGAAAGTTTATAATATATATTCATTTTATAACTTTATAATGGTTACCAAATTTTAATTATATCACATTCTTATAATGTTTTTACTGAGATGTGATCAAATAACTGGGTCTCTAAATAAGCTTTTATAATCGTACAACTTATAAATCAATCTAGAAACTGTTGAATAGTTACATAAAATTAATAGGTGCACAATAATAGAGACAACACCCTAAATGTTACCTAGACATTAACAAAATTGTGACTTTATACTAAAATGTAACGATATTTACATTTTATAATAGCACTATGAAATGTATCGTTAATCGTTTAAAATTAGTATTAAACATTACGTAATGATGGAAGTAATTAATTCCTTATATAAGAAGCCATTAGGTCCAATTCATACTACGTTTTAAAACCTAGAGCTAAATTAGATTAGCATAAGCGCTATCCAGTTGTTGATAGAATTCTAAATATATAGAGTTCTAAGCAGCATCCTTAGGAATGCTCTATTCTATTATTAAACGGAAGCCGGTTTAGTCTGTATCGCAATTCGATGTACTCGTATGCGTCTATTGAGATTAACGACGAGGTATTATTTAATTGGTCGTGGAAATGGCCGCAAACTAACGCCTGGTCGCTGAGTACCTATGGCCTGTTCAAACAATAGCCGTATAATAAACAACCATTCATACTAGAATCGAGAATGCTGTAGACCAAACATTGTTTTTTTCCAATAATTGGGACAACTTCACACATGACTAATAATAGCAAATTAGATATTTAAATGTCTGAGTTATGGTAATCGGATAGCTGCAAACATATATACGAGTATGTATATAAGCACATACTGTATAATGCTTTCATATATATTTTTACTACACCCAGTAGCAGAATAAACAAATTTGTTTATCTCACAAATATTGGTCATGGTTGGCATCGAACCCACGACCACCGACTTAGCAGTCAGGGTTTCTAAACAATAAAATTGAGTAGGTACCTACATAAACAAAGAGAGTGAAATTGTATATAAAAATTATGAAGATCTCAAGCCACTGGCAAATGAACTTGTAATGAAAGGACTATTAGTAGCATAAACAAAATCGGAATACATGGAATTACAAGTACGAATTCGTTTTATTACGTTTGCATCAAAATAGAGCAACTCGTGAAACGGCCATCTGCTCGCGTCTGTTATTTCGCGTCGCTACATTAAAACCAAAATAGTCAAACATAATTCATACCTGTGGGCTTGAATGTAGTAGGTTCGAGTTCACTGTTCTGTATACTGACAAATGTAATTTGTTTTGCATTATAAAAATTTAAAAACTTAGCTCCCTACAGCCCTGTTATATGAAAGATATATAGGAGTCGGTTACAAATGTCCATGGGCAGCAGCGGCCTCTTGTGACTGCGGCCTGCTCGTTTGCTACTCTATTCCAATAAAAAAAAAACCTAAATTTAACCTATTTGGCCGGCATCGAGATGTAATAAATTCCAATATCATCGTGGCTACGGGGACTTAGGCATATTATATTGTACATACGATACTTCATTTGGTAAATGATTAATATAAACAAATAATTTCAAACCTAGCTTACTACAGTCATTACTCTACCAAAGCCTTTACAACACATGTAATATTATCGAACAATAGGCAGTGATGTTCACTCGCACTCATGTGCTTGAACCGCTCTATAGTCGGACTTCGGTCATTAGTGCATTCCGGCGGTCCGAGAATAACCTGAATAAAATATATAGGACGTATATAAAGACTAAATTATAGGTTTATCTTTCATTGACCGTACGGACTTTACGTACTCTTACCTACTTGTCAACTGCGGAAAGATTAGCGAATGGCGATAAGCGAATTTTTTTAGAAAGTGTAAATTTTTTTCTTACCTTTATTTCTCTACTGCTGAATTGTAATGTCCTCTTGACGTGAGGAAGAACGTACTGAATATCTATGTATCTCCTAACAGTCAATTTGCTAAGACTGCATATGAGTGTAGGGGCTTACCTCGCTTTCAGCAACTCGTAGCAGTTGTTTAAAAAAAGACTAGAAAATGAAATATTTAGATAACGTAAATAAATATTGATATGTAAATTGGAATAAGTATAAATTTATATAAATTTTGTTATTATTTTATTGTGCAATTGATGGTAAAGGTATGTAAGCTATCCGAATCAATCGAATTAAAGAAGTTTTTGTCGTATGTATCTTTATCTTAAATTGACGGATTTAAATGTGTAATTAACACAAATACATAATATAAAATTGTTATTTTCTAGTTACTTGGTGTCGGTGAAGCAAGTCTTTTAGAACGCCTTACTTTACACTTACAATTTGTAAACGATGTCAGCTCACAGATAATTTTACGTGAGCTATAATTAAATTGCGGTGTCATCCGAGATTTATTCCGATAACTTCACTTTTACCAAGGTATCATCTTGTCAGTTTGCTGTCGCCGAGGGACCTTAATACAAGGCCCAATTTAACAACTGGTATACAATATCAGGTTATGAATTTTCACAAAAATTGTTACAACACAACCGCTCATTAACTAATCCTCCTTGTTGTCAAGTACAGTTTTTTAAATTTTAATTCTCTTTTTAAATTCCCTATCAATAAAATTGCAAGGGTGTAGGTGCTTCAGGTAAATCATACTTCTTACAACCGCTTTGCAGTTTAACTGAATATTTATACAGTAGGTATATAGAGAGATTAAAACGTAATGTCCTCGTGTTAGCAGAGTTTACGTAACAAATAAGTATGGACCGAATATCTCTTTGCGCCCACATAAAAGTTTGGCTCACACGATTAGGATTAATGTTTTAATAATACAAGTACAAATATATACTATGAAAAATTTTATGAAACTAGTTACTCCTATCATAATCGGTTTTACTCATAAAATTTGTAACCGGACAAAAAAAATATGTTTTATACAGTGCGGCACAAGAAACGAACAGTTTGTGTATTAGTACTAACTGGATTTTCGATTAAAAAAGAACAATAACAGTTATTATTTAGCAACTACATTTATATAATTCTTTCTTTTTTATCTGTGTAATCCAATCAAGTAAAATATATATTGGTAACGGTGCTGATAATCCGGCATTTCAATACGACCGTTAGTCGTGATGCGATTATCAAAAAAGCTCTGCAAAAAGTCTTAAGGCTTAACAAACCAATAATATCAAATGTTGACAGCGGATTATGTCGTATTAGCGATTCAAAACAAATGGGTATTCATTAAAACGCAACAAAGAGGAAAAAATTTCCAAAAATAAGCTTGAACTTTTCAGCGTCTGCTCAATGTACAATTACGAAGCGTAAGTAACGTAAACAGAATTGATTTACGGAGAAGGAGAACGAGCAACCCAAATAAGAATAATTATTTTGGTGTTTAAAATTAAAAGCCGCAACATTATATCGGAGACTAATGTAACGAACGCGGTTCAAGTCATTATTACGGCTACTGTTGCTTTCACCGCATCTCGTTCTGAGGTCAAGTTTATATGACTTCCGATCATCCCATCAGGCTACGTATGTGGGCCACATCACCTCCTCAAAATACATCCATTTGTTATATTGACAGCTCCATGTAATTTCCAATTTAGACGTATGGAGCGCTCATATCAATCGATTGGACGAACTGAATAAAAGGACTTTGATTTTGTCATGCTCACAATAGCTTCATGCATGTACCATTGTATATGTGTGTGTTTGACCCGACACATCTTTAACAATGTACACTTTCTTTTGACCGTGTTGCCAGTGTAGTATCAAAGAACTCATTATAAATGAAAAATATTACGAGCAACTAACGGTTAAGTTTCACCCATGAAACAGATACGCAATCCTTACAATGTTAGGCATATAATCTTAATTTAATTTAATTAATTTAATCTTAATTTAATTAATTAACACATATCAATACAATAAAACTGTCCATTTAATTGCCGTAAAATTTCAAGTTTAAATTAATAGTCTCAGGCAAAATCTAGCGCTACCTTTTATTATAATTTTAAAAACATTTAATTGCAAACATCATGGTGGCCAGTTATGTAAATGTAACTGTTTTTATTAAGATATTTAAATAAAAAATAATAATTTGCAACATTTAAAACTAAATAAATCGAATCGGGTCATAAAAACTAATTTAGGCAACCTAGGTGTAGACATTAGGCATGAATAATAAACTTGCATGTTTTTCAAAATTATTTCATATAACTGTAGAGTACAATGACTACAACATGCGATGACGGTGACGCTATATGTATTCTATAATGTACGATTAATCTATCTACCGGTAATTTCCTTAGTTTCGTCATATATATATTTCCATTTACTAACCTGTGCAAGAAAGAAGTCAGTAAAATTTAAACAATACAAGTTATCACCAACTTTGTCTGTCAATTTCTTCGTAAAAAGTATGATTGCTATTTTAAATTTTTAAAAACTATTTTATATTTTGTTTTGTTATGTCAATTTGTAAATATGCCAATAAAAAAGATGTGAACAACCACAGGAATTTTACTTAAATGAATATATTTTTAAATCAGTTAAATCATTAATAATATCCTTAACACCTATTGTTAAAAGTTACTTTTAACCATGCACTGTGAGATCTTTACACATATCGGTGCAGCGAGTGTATGACGACGACATTCTACTGGTTACCGCTTATGGTATCCACGTATTCACACTTACATATGCGCCGTAGCGAAATATTTTAAATATTTACTTAATGAAAGTTTTCACCCCTAGTGAAAGTATTGAATTTTAATTTTATATCCATATTAGTTTCGTTCATGGTTTCAACTCAGCTAAATGAAAGTAACATGGTTCTACTTAGAGGATACCTAATATTCTTAAATAGAATTTTCGCGGCGCTCGTGTATTTAAGACAGTCTGCCGATTTTTGACCAATCGTGTCTTCCTCTCTACCAGCGAAAATACAACAGCATCCGGACGCCCTCAACCGCATGACCGCATATAGTGCGTAAATCAATAGCCGCAGAATCTGTACAGCGAATAATAATATTTTTACATACAAGTAAATCTTGTACACAAGGTACATCGACAAGGCTTACGAATGCACTCTACAAGTTTCCTTATATGGAGCTTGGACCTTGCACCTGGCACATGACTATAACCTAATCCTCCCGTATTAGATCCTAATAAAATATATCGAGCTATGAGTAATGGGAGATAACTGCTATGTCCATCACAGAGCGAAACCAATAACTTACTCGTAACCCGAGACTGCTCAATACAAAGATAAGAAAAACACATTCCAAACAAGTGTAATTCGGGTTATAGTGGTTATCGAGATCGATTTTCTATATATGAGGAATTGAAAACAATATTTAGAAACATTTGCAAATATGAAATAATAGAAAATGTTATGAGCTAAATGTATCATATTCGTCCGTAAATCGTGTTACATTAATAAATTAATTACAATACAATGCTCTAACAAAAACGTCTAATAATGTAAGGATTTCACACGTTATTTGAGACGAGTGGTTGGTGTACAGTTTCACATAATGTATAATTTGGTAATTAAAGCGAAATAGATATTGGGTTACTAGAGTTACAACAACACTTGTGATAAAATTAAAAAGCAACACAGCTATTCGATATTTAATTTCTTCACCGTCGCCTTAATCAGCACTGCATAATATGTTAATCAATCACTTGACTAATTTCGCAAAGAAATTTTTTGTCTCCTCTTGCGGAGAATATTTTTGCTTGCTTAACAATATTGTCAATATACCTACACGTTGTGGCCCGTAATTCTAACATTAACAACCATTGATTGACTTTACACACGACGCGATCTGACACACACGAACTGAATGAGAGGCGAGGTTGTATAACATTTAGATAAAGAATACACGGGCCGTTGTCTGCCAACCACACGCATCACCACAATGTGTTCTTAAATGTACTCAAGACGACGATGCTTTGGGTAAATGAAATCAAATAATTTCATATAAATCTAATATCGTACACAACATACGAGTAGTTCACGTTTGAAATTAGAACATGATTTTTGGCTGGATTACACATTCCCCACATTCTTATTACAGCCAATTTTTTTCGAAACTTTTATTGTTTGGGAGTTTGTACGAAAAGGTTTTAAACCATCACCGTTATATCTACTGATATTATAGATGCACGTAACTTTCTAAAGTTATCAGAGTTTGAACCCAAACTCTCGGAGTGGGTGACTGAATTTCAAACCACTACGTTATCGCTGATTAGTTAAGCTAAATTACATAGGATAGTCATATAATACTAAATAACAGTAACAAATCGTAGTAAAAGCAAGTAAACCCAGTATGTTCAAATTTTTAAAAGTATCGAAGTGTTCGAAAACCATTCTCCGGGTCAGCTTTTGTATAATAATTACCTAATCGCCGTTACCCGCCGCTTGCCATTACCCGTGTGTTTCTACCAACTGTTTCATTGCGCTCAACGTTTATGTGTCAATGAACTGTGCAACAATACTACCTGAAAATTTCTTTCATCAAATTAATAAATACAAAAGTCACGAACATTAAGACAAAGTGGATATTTTTGTCGACAGAACATCCTTTTTGTTCAAGTCGACACATACTCAAACAAACACGTTCGCGAAATGCGCTTTAGATTAATTCACTTAATAACTAAGAATATAAATCGTTTAGCAGGCAAATAAATACATTTATTTATAGAACTTTTTTGTAAGAAAGCAAATTTTGGTATATTTCATTCGGAATGAAGTAAGGTATGTGTACAAATGTCTAAGTAATTTATTTAGCGGAACATCCGGTTTTCATTACAATAAAACGATAGGTATCCATCCAACGCCACAGTTACCTTCTCTTTTCGTCTTCTTTCTTACCTTTTACACCGTAGACACTGCGAAAGTGATGATAGTTCAAAAATAAATAATATGCTGTTGTTCCAATATTGAACAAGGACCATTTCATTCAATTTATAAGCCTGATAATAAATATTTCATACTAAAACTGCATTAGCATAACAGTACCACTTACATGCCTAGACGGAATTCTTACATTTTCCTTATGCATATTAATTACTATCGGCCCGCCCCGGCTTCGCACGGGTATAAAACAGTATTTCTCCACTATTTAATGGATGTTATTTTACATATAAACCTTTCTCTTCAATCACTCTATCCAATAAAATAACCGCATCAAAATCCGTTGCGTAGTTTTAAAGATTTAAGCATACATAGGACATAGGGATATAGGGACAGAGGAAGCGACTTTGTGTTATACTATGTAGTGATGAAGATTACATAGTAGTTGTAATAGATAAAGTTGAAATTGTAAAGATATAGTATTTTGTTCACCTACTTTATCGTCTTGCGTTTTTTTTTCATCATGTACATTGTATTCAACGGTTCGCTAGTAAACGACAAGGATGTCTTTACTTATTCTGTAAAGCTTCTGCATCTGTGTTGTTTGTTATCTTTCTTTTCGGCGCAAAGACAAATATTATAGGTATAATATTCAGCAGTTAGAATAGCATTTATGCAATCGAAAGTCTGATGTGAATACAAAATACCTACATCCATATATCGTTGCATTTCTTATTCTTACAATAGATACACTCATTAAAATTCGGGATAATTACTTCTAATCAAGACGACAACGCGAAAATTAAAGAAGTGAGTTTGAAAGACGTCATTTCCTTCACAATTTGTTCACAGTTCACACTCGAAATTGCACAGAAAGCACTACCTGGCAAAGAATGTCTACTGGTTAGCAAGTTTTGTTTGGAAGTGGAAAATTCTAGAATACACCCTTATTCCCGGAAGAGCAGTGCCCGTTAACAGGCCACCGGTTCAAGCGCGGAAAAACTTCCGGACAGTTTTATTGTACCTTTAGCTCGCTAACTTTTTATTGTTCTTATTCAGTGGCGGAACATGCGGGCGTTGTGTACGTTTGTCAATAAAAAAAAACACGAGAGTTAAGAAACTGTGCTTTTGACTTTAGTTTACTTTGACTGAGCACCCTCGTAACGATCGTTAAAAACGAAATCTTATACAAAGTCATTTGATAAGAAATGTATTACACATCCATACTACATACATATTGTCACGCCAGGTCCCTAACGGGGTAGGCAGAAAGCAGCGAGTGCCAAATATCTCTGTCCTTACAAACCTGC
>DWGJ01003516.1:0-13191 GCA_018246895.1 Aspitha aspitha aspitha | reverse complement strand
TTTCAATTCCCATACAAATTGTAGTTTTCGCAAACGCGATCGAGTAGATTTGAAAAACTCATACTCAGCACACTGGTCTTATTAAGATCACTTCTTGCAAATACAAATATGACAACTCGGGAATGAATGTCTTCGAAATATCTCGCCCTACTTCAAACCCATTAAGATTACACAACCTATAAACAAATACAAGCTTCAGCTAGAAATATTTGAGTTTTGTTTTTCCGGCTGATTTATGAACGACGTGCGCATCTCCGACGGTTGCTAGCCGGCAGTTAACGTTTTGATTTATCTACAGGAAACGTTGACTTTTGATCTCTCTCTTGTACTGGACATATGGACTTAGGTAACATCGATTTAGCATTACGTCTGATATAAGATACCCCTCAACTCTCGTCTACAGCCAATTATATTTGTGGTGATATATTAGAACTGAAATTCGATGATTCATATTTTATATTTATCTTGAATATCTTAATCAAGTACGAGCGAAATAGAAATCAATACATATATTATTGCTATTTCCCAAAACCATTGGGTGATAAATAGTCAGTGTGATGTTGCCATAATGTACAAATTCATCGATCCGTGTGACTCCATCTTATCATTGTTCACCTGCCAAACACCACCTCGTCTCCTGAATAGGGGTCAACTGTAAGGAAAATATTCGTTCCCCCAACTTCAGTGCGGATCTGGCTTGAATGGTTCGAGAATTGCCTCGAAACGAGGAAGTATACTATACTTTATCTCCTCGCGTCTATTCCATTGCTATCCAATGGTTGTTATTATAAGTAGTAGTATTGGGTACCTACTGTGTTATGTGCTGATAGGGCCTCGTATATAGATAAAACGTCTTATTTTATAATATTATATGTTAAATAGATAAAAATTTTTTTTTCTTTACTTTATTAAATACTGCACTTAGTCGTGTTTTTTTTATTACAATAGAGTAGCAAACTAGCAGGCAGCAGTCACAAGTGGCCGCTGCCGCCCATGGACATCTGCAACCAACTCCTAACAGGGCTGTAGAGACTGTGTCAAGGAAACGCTTCGCATCGTTTGTAAGAATTCATTGATGATAATTGAATAAACTTATCAGGCACGTGAACGATGTAAACAAACTACTTATTGTAAATCAATTGCATCATACTCGACCACAAAAGCTGCCTTTTATATTCTTATTCTACTGCTACTGCAAAAAACAAACGATATATTTTAACTCATACTATGTATAAAACGCTACTGTAAGAATTTACTTTATTGTTTTTTGACTGTGTTACGATGCCAAAGATTTTGGCACAGTCCGGTCTTATATGGCAATATCCAAAATGATTTCTGCAAACGCTTCATGTATTACGCCTTACGGCAGGCAATAAATTATTGTAAGCATGGCTGATCTACATCTAGTTAGCGGTTGAGTCACACAATTGGAACATATGTGGTCCAAATGACATGATTTTGATATTGCCAATGCACACACGTTTAATAATAGCGTTCGACTACAGAACTACATATTTATCTAGATTTTGTGGGAACGATAGTTGTTTACAAAACACAGACAGATGTAGAAGTTTAGACGACCGAGACTAACTTGAAGTATTAATTTAGCAATATATATGTAGTGTGTAATAAGATAAATTTCCGATCAATAATTATAACGCGCTATAGTGAGAAGCCATTTTATTTATAAATAAATACCTTACAAAAAGATGCAATAATGGGGAATGTGGTTAGTCTTGAGATATGCTTAGAGCTTTAAGAATTTTAATATAGTGATCGTAAACGTAGCCCGCGCGCCTGGCGGTCTTAGTTTTAAATTATAATATTTGAAATATATGTGGATGGCTTTAAGGAGAGGTATGAAACTCTTTTAACATTCTTCACTGATATGGAAATATGTTATCTGGTTTGAAAAAGATGAACGGTACTTATACAAATAAGTCATTGTAGACCAATGCAAAATTAATATTTATTTTATAAAAAAATCTAAAACGAAGGAAACCATTGGACCAATAAAATTTTTCCATATTTTGCTAACATGGTAATTACTATAAAATGCCTGAGCATAATCTGAAGCTATCGTTACCTGAATTAAGAGCCTCGTTGTTAACAATTTGTAGAACTCGAGGCGCCTATCTCTCGATCACCGTCAAGTGCTTATTGCATCAATAAAACGTTTCGTGAATGCTCTGAGCACTGGCCCAAGCCGAAGCTCCGGCATTTCTCCAAACAATGTTACATCAAAGGTCCTATTAATCTCTGTTCCTTTGTCTTTAGCACTATTTTAGCTGAGCACACCCGCAAATAATTCTCTTTTGTTTATCTACATATACCTACTCGAGTTAAAGCAGAAGTTTTAGAAGAATAGCTTTAGATGTCTTGAAAGTTTTTCGAGCTTTTAATTCAATTTTATATTTAGTTTTAACACTGGCGAGATAAATCTATAGTTTGTTTATAATATGTTAGTTTCTTTGTTTCATGTGATATTAAATATTCGAAATGTTCCTAAATATAGTAATTATTCAACCTCTGCGAGTAAGTTTTATTATGTTCACACCCAAAACCTTCATTGGTAGATTTATTTTCTACGTTTATATAGACATGTTAAGTAAACCAGAGCATAACAACACAAACAAGACTCAGGCGTTCACGACGCGCCCAATTATCGTCATTATATCTGTGCACGTGAGGCTGGATAATAACGTCGCTTTTTATATATATCGCTGCTCCATTCACCTGCAGGTACCTATGTAGTCTTACAAATCCCTCATTATTCTAGCTAAGCGAAATTTCGGGGTTTTTTACTTAAATCGTTATGAATAATTTTAATCTGTAGTGTGAATAAATTATGAGTAAGATTATTTGTAAAAACTTATACATATTACTGAATCGCCTTAACCACGCCTTAACCATTATAGGTAGCTTTTTGTTTCAAGGAGTATCTCACTTATTTAAAGTCAAAATCAAGTCCTTCACTCAGTGTTTACTGTGGAAACTCGTATATTTAGGGTCTTAAAGAACTTTTTCTTGTAAAAGTAAATCTTCATTTTCTGCTTGCTCTTAACGAGCATTTGTTTTATTCTGTTTGCGCTACAGTCTGCAGTGTGTTTTATCTAAGAGCAATATTAGTGAGATAGTTTATTACGCTATTCCCGTTTCTTTGTGAAGATAAAATCTTATTATTATGTTAGGAGTTCATTTGTGTATAAATATTTGTTGATTTGTAGATTAATGTCATGTCCCCCAATATTTTAAATAGTATTTATATGGAGTGTGTACAGCGCTCTCAATTTTTCAAGTGAGTGGACAATGGCTGCGGAACATCAAACAGTAAATTGTGGGAGCTTCGGGCAGCTTAGTGCAGCGGGCGACCGACAAATTGGAGTAATCAAGCCACGACTACCGCACTTCTACAAACCGTGCTGGTCCTGTTATTGGTAACCGTACTTTTGTAACTTACAATTTGCAATGTAAGTGATCCTGTACGCCGTGCTCCAGCTGTTTATAAAACGATATTTCAGTGTTCATAGTCGTGTAGACTATCAGTAAACCTCATTTTATTGAAATGCCTGTTGTAATTTTTTGTCTTTTTTGTAAGAGTTAAAAATGAAGACCTGTTTTATAAATGTTAATAAATAAATTAAACAGGTTTTATTGAAATGAATAAATTCGCATTTTATAAGTCGTTCATGGACCTTCACTTGTTCAAGTTGCGTGTGTAGGTACCGTGCTCATCGAACGTGACAACCTGGTGTTCGTAAACATAAAGACACATTTGGTTTATTTAAACTTACTTATTTGTGTGTAAATGTCTACTGCATATTACAAGTGTATTTCTTTCAAGAGTTAATAAATTTCAATAAAATATGCTATACGCAAGTTGATAAAAGTTGGAACTTTAATGAATATAATTCTATTTGTTAAATGGATTTTGACTTAACTTATTGCGTGTTAGAGAACAGACAAATTGCAACTGTTGCCCGCATCTCCTTCCTGATTCGTCTCGTGGGTGTATTCTACCGGATAAACTAAATCTATACCATTTACTAACAGTTCCACGATCTACTCACGGTTGTCTTGTTACTTAGTAACTAAGTACATACCTTATCAATGTACCTTAGTGGCTATATTTCTCAGATTCTCAGAGTATTCCTAACAATCGTGTGAAATATTTATTTTCGAAATGGAAATTGAAATATTCTAGTGTTTAATTTAACTTAATCTAACTCAATCTTATTCCAACGTCATTTACTGTTACAAAAAGGTTTTTGATTGTCTTGTTGACTTTTATCATTCTATACTATTATGCCGTGTATATGTCTGAAGTAATTAGTGTAATTGGTGTATACCCGTACTAATTAATTGAAATAAATAATAAATAAAATAAATGCCTGTGTTATGGTGACCGGACAGCTGATAAACATACATATATACTATACGTATGCTTATTACGGCCAGACATAGAACAAACAAATCTGCTCATCACGCAAGTGTTTGTCCTGGGTGGAAATCGAACCCGCGACCTCCGGTTTTGCAGTCAGAGTCTGTAAACGCCCTCGAGGCCAGTCAAATATCGTAATGATCCCGTTCGCCAGGGCAGCTAGTTCGATTATGTACAGCTGTCTGAGTATAATAGTGATTATTGTATTGTTTTCCAACGCAGTATACATACATTGCTAAACGGTTTGTCGGTCTTGTCAAAATGATGAAAGGCGCACAATGGATGTTAGTGATGTTGCAAGCAACGCACAGCGCTATTCTTAGTGTAACACACAAAAACTTACAAAACACACATTGTTCAACATTATATTCTATATGCTACGTTTCATAATTGAAATACGGTTTTTAGGTAAATGCTCAATTAAAATGTACTTCCAACTATGTAGAGGATGTCCCCTATATATCTGGATAGTTTAATATTTCACACTCACTTCAATTTGAACATTAATATAATTACATAATTATGAGATATTTTATAAGAAGTGGGTAAGATATTATCATGTATTTAATATTCGGTGCTAGCGTGGAATCATAATAAGATATTCTTAGTACTCCACAATTTTTTTCTTTCGACGGATAAAATTTGTCAATCAAAGTTGCAAGGCAGTTCTTTTTCCTCTTTATCCTTTCTTTTATCTCTCTAATCTCTGTGCTCTAGTTCAGAAGACGGATATCAATTACCAGCTAGTGCCTTGTCTAGTAAGTACTAGATATGTATAACTTGAAAGACGCGATAAGAAACGGTCATTAAATGACACATTTATTTCTTTAGTTAAAGATACATCAACGACTTATCACTAATACACTTAAAAAATAGGATTCAATGTGATTTGCCTTTACAGATGTACACAGCACTGACTAAAAGGAAGAAGGTTACAATTCAACGATGTTGTGTAAAAATTAATTGTTATGTAACCTAGTTATTGCGTGTTGTGTCCGATTTCGGTGTGTATCAGTGGCAGACAGAAACAACCGAATAACGACGCCCTCTTTACATGCTCTGACGAACCGTCTGCAAGCAGCGGGCCGTGTCGACGGCTTGTGTTGCCCAACCATGGGCCCAGATAACCACCTTTACGTTAATATTGCTCTTAGCTTTAATGTTTCTGTCGAATGTATGACCTGTGTTTTTCTATTTCATCTCCATTGTTAGTTAAGTTGGTACCGCCGCATTGCGGATATAGCGAACAGCGCTTTATGTTGGTAGTGCTAAAATGGCCGCTAGATGCTTCTCCCTCACGAAATTAAGGGATAAACAGACAATATCAAATTGGTATTTGTAGATTAGCAATATATGTATATACAGTGATCACCTGAAGCATAGCGCTAAGGTAATATAAATGCTTAAAATATATGAATCCCTCGTTCACTGTATTACCATAATTGTATGTTTTTTGCCACTGCAACTTTCCGACTTCTTTTTCTTAAGTTCTGTAATTGTTTCAGTGACCGTTTAGCTACATATATCTATTCCTTTTGAAAAAATAAAGCACATTGTCGCTTATAAATATATCGCGGCAAATAAATAATATGAAACACAGCAACATCATTTCCCACACATTTTCAGCGCGGTTTATTTATATTATTCAAAAAATGTAACGTTGCACGCGAAACTTATCGAAATTTATTCCCGTTCCATGTTACGAGTACGGTTCAAAAAGTGCCGTCATCAAAGAAAATATTAATGCACGCGGGCAGCCGGCACGCAACCGTGGCGTTCATGGCACGTGAAATTGGAAAAAAATGGGAGAAATTATACCATAGTTCGAATTATTCTCCACCAACGTCGCCAGAAATTACGGTTTTCATTCACGAATAGAAGTGAAATGTCTCGTTTACTCGTATATAAGTACGTCTTATTTATCACTATTGATGTTCACCTTGTTGCAATAAGCTTTTAGATTTTAAACAAGATTGGTGAAATATAGGTAATTATGTAACTTTACATACACATTAAAAAATGTTTCCTCCAACGTGTATCATCTATTTGACTATATTAAACTATCTGTCATTGATTTTTTTTTTATATTTTACATATATTTTTGTATTCATATATGCAGAGTAGATTTGCTGTATTGTACTAATAAAAATTCTCCGAAACCGGCGTGTATGCATGAAGAGAGTGATGAATGTAGACGAAGTACGGCAGTTTTGTAAGGACCGAGATATTTGGCACTCGGGGCTTTCTGCCTACCCCGTTACGGACCTGGCATAATGGTATGAATGAATGAATAAAGCGATGAATGTTAAAGAAACGTTTGCAACTTCAAAACAACCCAGTTTTTTATCATACAGTGTTTGATGATTTTTTATGAATACTTTGAGACGTTACTAAGTAATTAAGATGCGGACCTTAAAATGTGGAATAAAAATAATAAATATGGCAAAAAAGTAAGAAGTTCTTTTACAGTCGATGAATAGAAACTCTTCAACAATAATTTGCCGATCCAAAGAAATCTAGTGCGGTTAGCACCGCACATTATCAAGTGTCACATCTTTCTACTTTCTTTCAATACTTCTATTTTATGTCATTATCAATTTTCCGTGTATGCCACGACTTAGGAACATTAGCCTGATTTATTTTTACGTTTCGTACGAATGCGTTATGGACGATTTTTTTCTGTTGAAAAATGTAGCAAATCGGTATTTCTGTTCGGTTACGTATCTTCTTTTAAGTATTTGGAGGAATCAATCAACGTAGTTAACAATTATTGCCAAATAATTTCTTTGAAGTATCTGGGACGTTCTGAGATATGATGAAATGGCTCAAATTTAATTAAAATCTATAATGAAAAATTTAAGGTTGATGTCACTCTATAAAACAGAATCTTTGTTGTAGGAGATACATAAAAAAGATAACTAAGGTCAACCTTGAAAAACAAATATTGCAAGAAACAAATAATCAAAAAATCTATAACCGGTAGAAGTTTAAATGCATGTAGTCTTAGCGTGCGTAGGTGTGCCTACGTTTTGTTATGATTAGCATGTGCATAAAAAATGCCGCAATATTTGACGTAGACTTATATGATATACAAGTGACTGAAGTTAGCTTCAATCTTTATTAGCAACCTTTATTACTTCCCATAACAAGCATAGGACTATTTACCAGATATACCCTAAAGGGTAGTATTACTACGCCTCATTAATTAGATTGTTTAGACAATACATAGAATTGGGGCGGCCCTAAAAGAGAGACGCATAGTAGTAGGACAGTGTTTCAAAAATGCATATTTTACTTATGAATAGGTTTGATTTCGAATAATTTAAATTGCCATTTCTTTTTGTTTATGTTCTGTGGCAATAATGACCACCCTGGACGGCGCTTCAGATACATTACCGACCGGTGTTGTCAAAATTGACAGCTGTCAAAAGTGACTGACAACACTGACGGTTATTTGACGGGTCCATTTATAACATATTAAGCGATATATGTAACCGCACTAATTGGGCGTTGTGACGTACCCACGGTCAGTCGTATCTTATAATTTTTAATGCCAATAAATTCATCGTGTGCTACTACTACGTACTAATTATATGTACGCAATTTTCTTCCAAAAATTAAAGTGGACACAGGACGGGGAGTATTAGTCATTTAAGATTTGTGAAGACAGAATGCTTATATAAGAGCACAAACATTCCAACAAGCTGCTAGATAACTTTTAATACATACTTGTACTCGTATAGATAAATTTACATCTAGACATAAAACAAAATATTCGTAACACAAATATTTATCCTGAGTAGAAATCAATCGGTAAATTCCGGCTAGGCATTTAAGTATTTTAAGTTGGCTAACCGCTGGACCAGTTGGTAGCGTATTGTAAAATATTATCAGATGCGCAGATAAAACATACAATACTGCCAGCTGGTTCGCTACACGTTGTACCAGTTCCGCAGTGCTGAATGATGTGTTCGATTAAATCGTATTAAATACACTTTATTGTGCGCCTCTACCATTCATCACACGCGAACAGAAGTCGGTACATCCAACTCGCTACGAATATTATCAGTTCAATGTTCATCTGACTATTTTGCATATACTACATATTTGTCGGTAAATGCCAAAGAACTTTACTCTCAAATGCAAACATTAAAAAGTAGAGATTTTCGGTAGAGACGATGAAAAGCGACAAATTTTTACACTTTCAAACGGGTTTTTGATTGACATATTAACACTCTTGATAAGTGCAATTTTATTTAATTTTATGTTAATTAAATATTGTATCAATTATGCACTAAACAATACTAGTTACATAAAATCTTAGTTAATGTGTTTGGTTTGATTGAGATTGACATAATGCAATTATTGAGGTCGATTCAGTATAATTCGATTAAATCTTGTCAATTATTTGGAACATCGGTAATTAATTGTTGTGAAAAGTTACTATGAAATGCAGCGCATCTATTTTACAACGTTATAGATTTTGATTTGTTCAATTCTGAAGGGAAATGTAAATTTAACGGAATTATTACATACTACCTAGTAAAGGAATAGACAATATAATGATTCTAAGTATGAATTAGGTTGGATAGAGTTCAGTTTCGTACATATAAGCGTAGGTTGACATTGGATCTAATCAGATTATCTTTCCGACTCTTCTTAGAGCTAAAGGTGAACGGCCCTATTTAAGTTCTTTGAAGAGGCTGTATACGATCTGAGTCACTTCAATTCATTGTCCGTACCCACGCGTCTGCAATATTATATTCAAATGTCTGGCTTGTGATATAAATATAATTCTATAAGACTCTAAATGTAGCGGTTGGTTCTAAGCATTAGACTGTAAATAAAAGTCACTATAGTTTTAAAGTAGTTTAAAACAAGCATGTATGGTTTATTATAATTAATTATCATTGTTTATTATTTGAATCAATGTGTACATGTAATGCAGCAATAGTCCAGTATTCAGTACTGTACAGAGAGTCTAGGGTTCAAATCCTGCACTCTAAAACACTCTTCACGTCTCTAACGTAGCGAGATTGCGTTCATCCTTAAAATTATTTCTCGCTATACGAAATGAGGAAAAACATCGCGAAGTAAACAGCAAGATGTTACAGTTCTTAATAATATTCTCTATGGCGTTTGAATTCTCCTGACCAGCACCTATGAAGACTGAAAATCAATTTGATAATATACATTTTCACAAAACCGAACATATTCAGTAAAGCATACGGTATGAATTTTTCTAAAGCCGTTAGAGCAACCTAAAACGGTATCGAAGGTATTAAAATTAATTAACTGTATCAAGGTATGGTACGTTTTATGATGCTTACAATAAAAAAATCAGGTAGAGTTCATGACTCTTTGTTATACCTTTCATTTGCGAAATTGGTAGCTGCTTTCAAATGGTACTGCTATATCTGCGCTTTATTAGAGAGGCAACGCTATAATTAAATCGCGTACCTTTATTTAGTATACATTTTCACTCGTTTATGAGAGAATTAATATGAAATCAATAGTTTAAATTTTAACTTATCGCACTCTTTGACTGTTCAAATCATCATCATCATTCCTGATTGTCACAACTCAAGATCGGAATACTTTACCGGTCTCTATTTCCCGAAAAATATAACCTGGGACTGCAAACGTTGAGTGCATAGGCTTTTCAGCTAGTGAACTACGGGTTCGTCGCTTTCAAATATACGGGATCTTGGCAAACGCTGCCCTGTTCCAAATAAAAAAAGTGCACACAACGCCGCCAAAGAAGATTTCACTTAAAAAAAATAAAGACCCGTATTGGCCAGTGTTAGGTTTCCATTGTAATAATAATTATAACTGGTCGTAAAAAAATGCTATGTGTCATCGTGCATAATTTTATTCGCACTAATGTGTATAACGGCATTCAATGAATGAAGATCGGTATCTATGGCAAGTAGTAATATATTAAGTGTGCGAATTTTATACGTGGTAAAGTCATTTTTGAAGCCTTGTACTTTTAATTTTTGTTTTATCTTAATTCATTATTTATTTTAGACCTTATAGGGTTAGTAAAGGTTTATTAATAACAAAGTGTTCTTAACTAACCACTACATATTTTTGTCTAATAGTCATAATGAACTATTACATATTACATGGAGGTAATCTAATAAACAAATGACTACCAGCATTGAACTAATTACGTCGTAGAGGTAAATGTAATGCCGCTACATCTATTTCGCGTTTTATAATTAAATTAATCAAATGTATTGCTTAAACCTGCCTTATTCTAAGACTTCTATCTAAGAGTTGACACGTGTATTTGAAAATGTTATGCTGTTAAAAATTAAAGGAGAGAAATATAACCAAAAAATATATACATATACATATATATATAGTTCAAAGTTAGGTATATATATGTACCTTGCTTTGAACTGTATTTTTTGATTATTAATCTTTAGGCTACAGTGACTGCCTAATATCAAGAGAATATATGCAACAGAAAGAGGAATATTATGCTAAACCTAAAAATTATTTAAAAATCATCTATGTAGTAGAGTTCTGACTTATAACAATTAGAGTTTTTAATAAATTTTCAATGTTTCATTTTGTAAATAAATATTTTTACCGTAATAACCTGTATAATAATATACGCTAACATAATTAATGACCTATACGTAGGTAGTACAAATGATTCATACAACCTTTTGTTAAGAATCATGAATGAATGCAAACAGGAAATTACTAAAGCTTATATAACCAGTATATCATAAAGGTCAATCATTAGTAGAGTTCTAAGTTCAAGTACCCAAGAGAATTGCTTACACCTCGCGACTCTATTTTTTCATAAAAAGATATTTTGTAGAGATTTTCTAAGAAATACAAGTGTTTTGTAACTAATATTCCTACGAGTAACTCTAAATCCCTGACGCAGTCCTAGATAGTAAACGATTCATATAGTTACTTATTGGATTGCTGTAATTGATGGATTGTTTGAAGTTAGCTGGTTAGAAGGGAAAACATGAAGTGGAAAGTAACTTGTACACCTATGTATGTATTATGGCTTTTAAAATTTTCATAAATATTAAGTACAGTAAATGAATAACAAAAACCAACCAGTATATTTAATTAAGTAATGTTTAATTGATGATAAGAATACAGTAATATAGAGTGTCTAATTACCTTTTTATAAGTATATAAGACGAGCAGGTTACGTTCCCCCAGCACTCATTTCCCCAGCTCTATAAACAGTATTATTGCTGGCAAAAAATGACTTCTACAAGTTGTCAGCACCATAAACGATGAGGCTACTATGGATTTAGTGTTTGCTATTGTTTTTTAGTTGTCGGATGACAGGTGTGTTAGTTTACGCCAGTCGCTGCCCGACTTGCGCGGGAGTCGGTCGCGCGCGTGTCAACACAAACGTCATAAACTTCGAAACGTCAACATCGCTGTCAGTTCGGTGTTTTGTTTGCCGTGTTATTTGATGAAATAGTGGATTTATATGCGAAGGTATTCGAGTGCACAGTGAAGTGAACCTGTATAGCAGCGTGTTTATAGTGTTGACGGAGAAAAAAAAGGAATTTTCGTGTGTTTTTGTTCACTGCCTTCCGGGGCTTTTTTGGAATTATTTTCGGTGAGTTTTTGTTTGTGTGTCTTGTATGTATGTAGTCATAATTTAGGCGTGCGTTATTGTTATGGGTTGACGGTCACGACGTAAGGCCGTGCGCACACTGATAAGTATCGAGTTGGTAGTTTAAAAAAAATAGTGGGAAGGTTATAAAGAATACACATTTCGTAAGACTAAAACGTGCTGCGATTTTATACAATTAAATTGATATGATGCTAGGTGCGCTTTCGCTTGATTACTGAATTATAAACTTTTTATGGAATATGTAAAAAATAATGTGTATAATCCACATACTACAAATTAAACAGTATTTATAATTGTAATGTATTTTTATTTCGGTTACTTGTTGTAAAGTAATTTATTAAAATCAAGATAGACTTTTTGTGATACAAGGTTAAGTTTAATTATTAAGTTTGTTATGTATAGTTATATTATATATATGCAGTCAAGATATGTATATAACGTTGTATACTATAAACGTATATTGTATTTAATCGAAACCTTCATATAATATGTAATATGTTTTGCCTACAACTCTTCATGGTTATCAGAAAATATTGATTGAATCACTTATGGTAGAGCTAAAAATCGAGGTACATAAGGTTTTTTCATTAGCATGTAGGTATATTTTGATTTGTACTGATATATTATCATAAAATGTTGCATTTTATTGAGTTATTTACATACATATATATTGTACCTAATAATTACTACGCCAAGTTTAATTATTACATACATCCAAACTGCACATTGTTGCAAACATAATTAACGTTTGAACTCTTACATTTAAAACAAAAAGACAATATTTTTTTTGGAAATGTGACTTGTGGTTTTGATATCATACCATATACAGTTATCAAAATTATCTTCTTACTCTACTCATCCACGTTAGAGCGGTTTATTAAGCTAAGCTCGAGTCTCTACAATTTCAGAAAAAGACGATCTTTACTGGAGAAATTTAACGAAGATTTTAGGCTGGGCCAAGGATACCTTTTCTTTTATAACTGATTTTTAATAATTATACTCAGAAAAATACCAACTGTTTGTTCACTTTTTTATTATTTGACATATATTATGTACAATGACATTCAGAAATATAAAAAATATTCTTTTTAATTATTTAAAAATGGAACTTATTTTTGATTGC
>DWGJ01003515.1:0-13192 GCA_018246895.1 Aspitha aspitha aspitha | reverse complement strand
CGCGAGTGGCGTCTCTTAGTGTCGGAGGCCAAGATCCTCTTTGGGTCGTTGAGCCGGCGGAGTAAGTAAGTAAGTAAGTATAACGATTGGTATCTTCATTCTTAGACAAATCACCTTTATTTAAAAAAAAGTTTATAATAATCATGATTTTAAAAAATAATGGTTTTTACATAATATTTGATAATTATAATTACAACTATGGTGGGGTTACCCAATTTTTAGTTGTGTTTATTCAGAACCCATCTAAATATTTCAGTGAATACTCTTACAGGTATTTTATTTTAAGACTACTGCTCCCGTTTCCTCACACGAGAAAAGTAATACGAATTCTCACGGGCGTTCCATGAGTTAAAATACCTACTACGCACCATTCTTGTAACTCTACACTTATTCATTCTCTCGCCGACCATTTACCCAAGATGACAGTTCTAAATTTGTTATTCTCCTTAACAACGATGGTTAATTTTTTCTTTACCTACTGACCACGCGTTGCCGTGGTAACATTACATCAAATAATCAATGACAAATATCGTGCGTTTAGAAATTGATTTTATGTTAAAAAATATTGACAATTGACATTTATTTTATAAAAACTGTCCTATTTTTTAAGTTGGATCAAATAATAGCTATGTACAACATTTTATTGAAATCGCTTCAGTGGTTTCGGAGATTATCGCAAACGAACATCGTGACACGGGATTTTTATATATATAAGAAATTATAATTAAATGATTGTTGTAGTATAATTGTAGCATTATGAAGAAAACGAAATTACGTAATTAATGTTCTATACATTTTACAAAGCTTATCGTTAACATGTTCTATGTATATACATATATGGTACTAGGTAAAGTACAAAATAGGTGTGTATGAATTAATATTTGAGTTAGTGTAGTTGCATCTGCTGGTATCAATGACTCATATCCTCACAGTTGCGTTATGTACCAACACATTTATTTATGGATATGAATGTGAAATGACGCATATATTTTCAGGAAAAATATTCGATAAAAATAACCATTAGCTTTCTTTGTATTGTTATTGAACTACAATATGTATAAAATATATATACCTGCTATGTATGTAAAGAAATGTATAGAATTGATGAAACAAGCCAATTTATCTAATTAAAGAATCAATTCAGACCAGTAAACAGCTACTCTCATCTACAAAACAATAAACAAGTATTGAATGGAATTGATGTTAATATCAACTAAAACTCAAATTTAACAACTATTTCTTCGTTGCTCATCTGCAAACTGGTATAAAGTCAATAAGGAGTTGAAATATTAATAGTATATACATATTTTGTTCCGCTAACAATATTCTACATTTGTTATTCTCACAATTCGAACGATCGATACATCTGGAGCGTGTTTACATAATAAATTACTAATATTATACAAACATTGGAATAATACTTTATTGCACTATAAAATCGAAAGACGTTTTGTGGCATCCCACAGCGAACAGCTTACGGTTCTCAAAACCAATAAAAGTTTTGTGAAGCCACGCGGTATTTTTCTTGGCATTGAAAGATTTGTAACGAGATTTGTTCGCGTTTTGTTACGAATACAAACATCAAAAATAATTATTATTTATAGTCTTTCAGAGACTACAGTGATTGTAATATTTTCGGAAGTAGGTAGGTACCTAAGTACACGTAGACAACAATGTCACGGATATATTAACCATTTGACGACCAGTGTAGACATTTTAAAGCTTCCGTGATTAATATCAATGGTTGTTTAGATTGATTGATTGATTGAAAGAAAACTTGCCCTTACTTTACTATAATGGCATTAGCATTCGCTTAAATGCCTCGATGCAGAAATCCACCATGGGTTGATTGGTAGAAAATACCTATAGCCTGAAGTTCGTCCTTTATACTGTGGATACGGATATATGGATAGGTATGTCTACGGATACAGTGTCGAACGCAAAAACTAGTATTTGCTGTAATAAATAACAACCATGAAATGCTCTGTTTGCTACCAGACCAAGATGTGAAAGAAAACATGATTACAAAATTCAAATCATTTATTTCATCAACATTTATAGCCAAATCACAACAAAAAAAATCTCCTAATTGAGTAGTCTTTTTTGAAACCACAATACTGTTACTAATAACATCCGGTACAACTTTACTGTTCTTTGTCAAAATGTAGAGGACTTACGCATTCCCATAGGCAAGCACAATACGAGTAGAAATACAATCCAATAAGCTCATTTAAAAGTGCGATATCCATTTTGTAGGTACCTATCCGTAGTTATTTAGTTCACAGTGCAGTCATTCACTAGGCACAAATTTAATAAGAATAGACGACATATCTTAAAATACAGTCTAATTTACGAGAACACAGTATAATCTAAAACATCTTAAACCACTTTATTCACAATACGCTAATCATATCATATATTAAATAAAATACGTCGCTTAAATCCACATCATGGCCGGCAAACACATTTCAATTTATTGAAGTGGAAAAAGTTAATATAATTCCAGGAATTCCTTTTTAACAACGAGTCATTTTGATTTACGAGTACGTACAAAAGCGATTGAAAATAACTGATGAGGAATTTTGGTAGATGCAGTAAGTAAAATGTTTCTTTTCTTAAAATAATTGTTTTCTTAATCTCATTTCAAACAATTATTTGCAAATTGAACAATTAATAGAACGAAGTGGGACAGCAATAAAACAATATTTAATGTTGCATGAAAGTACGAGTATGTCAGCTATAAAAGGTACTAGAGCTTTAAATGTCAATCGACGTGTAAAAGTAGATGTAAAAAAAATGTGTTTCAGGACAAGGGCGGAAATTCAGAATGCCTTTTGCTACCTTCGTTCTACTGAATTCGACATACTAGAAAATTTTTTTTTTGTCAACTATAGTCTAGAATTCAGATGAAAAAGTAACAGAAAAAACAAACAAATCATCTTATATTGTTCCATACTAATAGCAATTCCCGAAAATCGTAACAATTAACGATCTTTTGAGAGAAGAATCTTAAACCCTATTTATGTTCCTACATGTACCTATTTAATACTGAAATAAGATCAACGTTCCTATTTTTAAAGATAGGGTCATCGATTTAAATCAACTTGTATATTGAGATTTACATAAAACGTGATAAATAAGCGATTACATTTTCCTTCTTTTCTTGAGTTTTGACAACAAATGTTTTGCAAGTTCAGCGATATATGTATTATGGCAAAATACGAGTCGCTATCCATTATTCAATCTTATTCGTGGCAAAGCTTAAAAGAAACTTTTTATTGAAATTGGATCGAGAGATCGTAAAGTGCGTTAAGAAAGTGCTGGCTGAAACAAGCTTAAATGTAATTTTCTTTCAAAGATATTAGTTATTCACCAGTATGAGTTGCCTTTCCAAAATTTAGTCTCACTATAAACTCAATAGCAGTATTTTCGGTATTAGACGGATGACTCGTATATGACAATCTGGACGATAGGCGGCTTGGGCTGAGGAGACATAGGGCTTGTGATGTCCCTGATCATCGCTTCCATAGCGGCTTCCCACTCTAACTGACGCTTACCTCCACTCAGCTTGGGCATTGTCACCTACAACAGAAAAAGATGACATCGAAATATGGTGTCTTTTCTCAAAACATGGAATTATGAATTACATGAACAAAATACCATAGAGAAAATTATTGTCTCTTTAATGAATATCTTTCTGTTTTACTGGTTATCCTCAAGAATTAAACGTGCTTTTTTCTCAACAAAATATATAAAATAACATTTACGAACCTAAATTTCTTTCCTGGCAATTAAATTTAAAGGCATAATGTAGTCGGATCTCTAATTTTAAGAGAATAATGTAGGAATCCTTGCGATAGAACCAAATTGTTTGTTGAAGTTATTTAACGACCACTTAAAAGGAGCAGTATCTGAGAAAAGTTCTATTGTTTCCATCTTTCCTTCTAAAAGCAATACTCTCTTTAAATTATTACACTGTTGCTGCTATTGTTCGAAGAATCTCAGCTGTTGCATAGTTTCACATTTCTGACAAATGTTTGATATTTTTAGTCTCTAAAACGTTTCTATTACTAAAATTGTATTGTATATTTGACAATGCAATTCTTTAACAAAATAATTCTGAATTATACTACATATTTTATCATTCCTTAGCATTCATTTATTTTATACTAGTTGACCTGACCTCGCGTTGCCGTGGTGATATAGTGTTAAATCATAATATAATATGTCACATGTGTCAAAATCCCGTACCATTATGTCCGACTAAGTGTTGTCCTATAAGAAAACATTAATTTTGCAATAAAAAATGAGATTATCAATTGAGATAAAAAAATCCTATCTTTTAAGTTGCACCAAACAATAGATATCTAGAAAAGTTCATTGAAATCGGTTCAGTGGTTTCGGAGATTAGCGCAAACGAACATCGTGACACGGGATTTTTATAAATATAAAAGATTAAATGTTACAAAATGTAGAGACACGGATATACCCAATGCCTGAAACAAAAAATAAATAAATACTTCCTCAGAAACTTATTCCATAAAAGAAGTTTAAATAGAGCCACTTTCGGTAGAACGGGATAATATTAACATTATGTAAAAAAAATATGAAAAGAGTCGTATTATTCTGTGCTTAATACGATATATAATTCGAAAATCGAAATGTCATAATAACAACTACAAAGAAGATTGCATTTAGATTTCTTAATCGTCAGATGACTAAAATAGGTTAATTTTGTTTATAGACGTCTGTTCTAAATCGATAAGTGTTACCGTAGACGTGGCCCTTAACATATTTCTGATATAATTTATCGAGGCCAATAAATATGTATTCATGATTATATTTTTAATGAACTACTCTTTTGGGAACATATGTGCCTTTGAATCCAAAGTAACATTTATACACAAGGAAGTCATCTAACAACTTTATGTCGAAACGACTGCATGCCTGCGTGCTAACCAATGCGGCAAGGTGGTAAATTTACGAAGAAGCCGAAACGATGTGGTTTACTCATAACATATTTATATTTTACTACCGCCTTTATATCGATAAAACCACATCGCAACAACATCTATCTCGCATTGACATGTTATATTCCGATGGATCTCTGCGAAGGCCATGGACTGACGCACTTTTGTAACAAATAAAGTTTTATATCCACCAAAAATTTATAAAAATAGGTATATCGTAATATTAGCTCAGAGTTCGTAAAAATTTTTATTTTCATATACAATAATAACGGATTATTTACATCCTTAAGAACGGCACATAATCATAAAAAAATCCCGAGGAGTTGATTGAATATTTTTCGTTGCCAGTATAGAACACATTGTTTACAATAATAACACTGTAGTGTTCTATGGGTAACGAGACTATAAATTATTTTTAATACAACAAAACAATATACATATATCACCTGATAATTCATGTATCTATTGAATTCACGAATTCAATAGATACATGGATCTTGTGTGTAGCCACGAACGCCAAGAACCATTGAAGTAATTTTATAGGGTACTAAAACTAAAGGGGCGGGATGGTAAACTCATTACCCTCGTTTTGATAGAACACATTTAAGCCTGCTACATCATGCAACGATGGAAATTAAATCGAAAAAATGTATTTGTGGCGGCATTTCAGTAGAAGTTCTTTGTAAATGGTAAAATATTTTATTGACAAATGCGCGTCCAATGTGCGATAGTGTTAAGTAATGCATGCTGCATTCCGTTTCAAGATCAAAGATGTCTTTGATGCTCCTGTATTCGTATAAGCAATCATCATCTTCAATCACCCTATTCGGCGTATGTACTCATTTATTTATGATTTAAGGAGCAGCCTGTCAACACACCACTGCAATGCACCGGATTATCGATTGGAGCTTTTTGATTCACCACTTACGAACATTGAATAAAAAATTTGTACGTATCACGGTTTCTTTCAATGAAATGATCTCATACTTCGTAGTGGGCATACACTACTGATATAGAAAAATAAAAAATGTATTGATTTAAGTTACACGACTACAATATTACCGCATTGCGAACGAGTTTTTAGTAGGTACCTACTTCATTTTTACTGGTAATAAATTTTATACAGTTTCCACGCTATTTCTTTAAAATTGCTGATAAATAATAAAAGCATCCAATTGCGGTAACGTTTCTTATACCAACACTAAGTACATCTAGCCAGGTACATAAATCTTTTGTCATGATCCTTCAGCTTGTGGTTGAGACTTAACAAAACCCGAAAAATGTCGCAGTGGAAATTATATCAAAATTACTTACAACAGTGAGAACTTTCCGCAGATCGCTATGTAGAGCAGACACGTCGACTCCTCTGCCGGCGTCGCCTAGTCTTCTTAATGTGTCTGCCAGCGGGCCCGACAACGCGCGCAACTGCTGCCAAGATCTGGCGTATTGTCTCCGCACCAGTTCAATTATTGTAGACGTGAGCGCCAAACCGATCAGAATGTATAACGTACATAACAACATGTATTTCGGCCTTTCTGAAAATGTAGTATTTTGTAAATATATGTAGGTATGAAATTTTATATGAACAACGTTAGAATTAATATACGAGTATCATGGAGGTTATGCACCAATTATACTAGCAATTTAATAAAAATGTGTAAAATATAAAACATGGTCTGTCATACGGTGGAGTTTAGTCAAACAATATACGAGTAGTATAACACTAGGTTTAGGTTATATTAGAAAAAGAGTTACTCTATACAATATGTATGACATGCAGAAATTGAAACGTTTCATAATATGTTTCATAATATGTAATAGCAATCATTTACATTGCATTCTAAGCTCAAAAACGAGGCTATTGGTTTTGTTTTTAATTTAGGTTTATACAAATAACTTACTGGGCACTAAATCTCCAAATCCAATAGTAGTCATTGTAATGAAACAAAAATAGAACCCATCATAGAAACTCCAGTCGTCTTCCCACATTTTAAACAGCCCTGCGCCTGCCGACAAGTACACGAACAGGAAACACACCGCCCACAGAGCGTATAGTGAGCGTTGACTTGCCGGATTCGCTTCAGACATTCTACTGCAGCATTCTAGACCAGAAAAAAATATATTAACGATCTCTCTCTATCAATGCTCCAGGTTCCGACATAATTGTTGTGTTCTATATGAGTATTGTATACGTTTTGTTTTAATTTATGTGAACAAAGTTGCAAACGAGCAAGCGGCCACAAGTAGCCGCTGCGCTCTATGGACATCAGCAGCGAATGTCTAATAAGACCATTGTAAAAATGGCTTTGTCAATGAGAATTGCTTCTTGTAGAAATAGGTTCAAGCCCAGGAACCCAGTACCCAGGAAACCTTATGCCCATATTACCATCTATATACTGTTAGTAAATACAATTGCTTATCACAGTCGGGTTTATTGTAAAGTTTTTAACAATTTTATAAATGGAACTATTAAACCTTATTTATTAAATGTTTAATTAATTTAACTTACTTGGCATAGCTGGCAATTGTTTCGCTATAACAGACACTACTGTAGCAAAAACTCTCCCGAGGTCAGCGATTACAGTCAAAGTAAGCGGTATCCCGACCAATGCATATATCATACAGAATAACCTTCCCCAAAAGGTTTCCGGAACAATGTTTCCATATCCTAAAATACATGGACAGCAAATAACATAATATATTAGATAGGTAACTAATATGTTATATATCAGCAAGATTCTTTGCAAAGATTCCAAATGCAAGTTAAAACAAACTTGATTTAAATTGTAACAGTCAAAAATAATACACAGTATGTATGTCTATTTGTGATAAAAAAATTATACATTTCGTATGCTTACATGGTCGTACACACCTATTGTAGTAAGCACAGTGGAGGAGAAAAACACCGCTTGCAGTGTACTCCATTTCACTTCATTCGGCGGGAAATTATTTTCAATTTCTAAAGCTAATCCGTTTGACGAGGCTTCTTCTAGTACCTTATAATAAATAATAATATTAACATAATAAATAATCTAATGATAAAAGCCAATTCACTTCACATACATTGCAGGTCTGTCGTATGTATGTAAAACAAACAGTAAATCAGCCAAAAAGCATTTTACTCACTCTTTCGTAAATAGCTAATTGATCACTAAGTAATTTTTCAATACTAAAGTCCTCAGTTCCATTTACATTGTAATCAGATACAATTCGTATCAGGTTCCACCTTTCAGTCAACAAACGGTCTCTATGATATTCTTGTTTCGCAATTTCCGCCGGATATTCCAGAGCACGAAATACCTGTACCAAAATAATCTACTTTCAATACGTTATTTTAACTAACTTACATAATGTTTCATATTCAAAAAACAATACCTTTCTGTACGGTTAATAACGATAATACAATAATATATCGAAAAGTAAATAACAAGCAATGTAGAAAACTTTATTTGATTAAACTTCAAACACAATATGCATATAACTAAAAATTATCGAATTCCTTTGCAAATAAGCACGTAGGCGACTTTTTTAACTTAATGTCAGTTACATGCGGGAAGTTAGCATAATCACCAGCATTCTGGTAAATTGGCCGATAGGGCGCTATCATCTTCTGATGAAGTATTGAATGCCAACAAGTTTCTCTGAACCAAACATGGTTCTTTATATCAAATACGCCCGATTTGAGTGAACCGAAACGCTTTGATGGATCTACATCCAAAAGACATTTTACCAGAGATTTGCAAGTTGGAGTCATGCATTCGGGTGTTCGAAATTGTCCTTCTAAAATTTTTTCATATAACTTCATAGTATCGGAACTATAAAAGGGAGGGTATCCAGCATTCATTTCGTATATAAGAATTCCTAACGACCACCAATCAACGGAATACGTATAACCTTTCGACAAGATAATCTCTGGAGCCAAATATTCCGGCGTCCCACATAACGTCCACGTCCTGTTTTTTATTATTTTGCAGAAGCCGAAATCGCCCAGTTTAATGTATCCGGATTCTTCAATAAATATATTTTCCGGCTTTACATCTCTGTGGATTACACAACAGTGGTGAAGATATTCCAATGCTAACACCACCTGAGCTGCATAAAACTGCGATAGGGGCTCTGATAAATTTCCTAGCCTCCGTATTAAGGTAAACAACTCGCCGCCGGCTACATAAGGCAATAGAAAATATACATACACATTGTCTTTGCAACAAAAATTTAGGTTTATTACAAACGGAAAGTTAACACTCTCTAAAATCTTCTTCTCTAATAGCAGTTGCTTAACATTTTTTTTCTTTACTGCTACAGATTTCTCAATAGCCTTCATAGCGTGATAATTAAATGTATTTTTATCACGTACTAAAAGTACAGTACCAAAGGAACCAACCCCCAATGTTATCAATTGATCGAAATCTTCCGCTGATTTCTCATAGACTATTCGATTCGTATAGCTTTTTACAAAATCATGTTTCATTGCGTCCAAAAAACGATTATGATTGATTTGTAGTTCATGTGTATAGAGCACGTTTACTTCTTCTTTTTTATCGAACGTTGTGGTCATGCCATAGGTTTTAAACTTATAATAAATATATGACAAATCATACACGATTATTCAAATAAACTTATTAATTATTCATTGTTATTAACAGTAAACCTTTAATTAAATGAATCCGTTGTGGATGTCAAATATACATATGTGACGGCATTAGTTTCAACTTCGACAGATAACATTTAGAATTTCCCAATTTAAAGGTTAAACACAATTCCATCAAAAACACTTACTTATATGTAAAATAAGAGCTGAGTTTCTGTCAAAACATTTAGATCTTCTTAAAGTATTGAGATCGAAAATTAGACCAAATTTTATCCACTTGCCAAGTGAATAAGGTTGGAACAGTATTACCCTAGTGCATTTAGTAGGAGTTTAATGAATGGAAAAAAATATATGAAGGCATATATCCCCCTGTCTACTTCAAGGCGTTCCGAGTACACCTACATTACATACCTAATTTCAAGTTACTACTTGGAAAGTGCCAAAATAGGATTGATAAATCGATGAAAAAGTAAGTCAATCAAAAAAAATATAACTAAAAAAGATTTAAATAAAAATTCATATGGATAATTATACTAAATTATATAATTATACTTTATATAATATTAGTATAATTACACTACATAATAGTAATTAATACAAAATAAAACATCTATACATAATAGTACGTCCATAATAACATTTGGTATATCTTATATAGTGGGACTAACATTGATTTCTTTCTCGTGTCTAAGACTCTCATTGCCGACGGATTCTCTGGACTGACAACGAATCTAACTTCAAAAATCAATGAATTCTTGCTCAAATAAACATTTTGACGTTTTTTTTAGCTTCGTTTGGGATATTTCTGGAAAATTGCTCGTATCACCAGGTGATGGACATATCGGAACAAAGGGTGCCTCCATTCGTTGATGCAAAATTGTTTGCCAACATATTTCATTAAACCACGCGTGACTTTTAATATCAAAGATTCCATTTTTAAGGCATCCCAACCGTTTTGTTGGCTCCACCTGTAACAATCCCTTCAAAATTTGCTTACAGTCCGGACTGAAGTCGTCTGTACATTTGTATTGACCTTCAAGTATCTTCTCGTAAAGTTTATTTGGATCTGATGAAAAAAAGGGAGGATGACCTGCTCTCATTTCGTATATTAAGACTCCGACAGCCCACCAATCGACTGGAAAAGAATAACCTTTGGAAAGTATGACTTCTGGCGCTAAATACTCTGGTGTTCCACAAAGAGTCCACGTCTTGTTCTTTACTATTTTACAAAATCCAAAGTCGCAAAGTTTCAAATATCCATTTGTATTGACCAAAATGTTTTCAGGTTTAATGTCTCTGTGTACAATTTCGCAGTGATGCAAATATTCTAAAGCAAGAGTGATTTGACTGGCGTAAAATTTCGATAACATATCTGAAAATTTTCCATATTTTTGTATATAAGTAAATAATTCTCCGCCAGCTATATAGGGCAATACAAAGTAAAGATATAAATTATCTTTAAAAGCAATATCTAACGACACTAGGAATGGAAATTGGACGCACTGCAATAACTTTTTCTCCAATATCAGATGTTTTACGTGTTGCCTTTCTACAACGACACTTTTTTGTACTACCTTCATAGCATGGTAGGTAAATGTAGCTTTATCTCTTACTAAGAAAACTTCGCCATATGCACCATTACCAATTGCCTTTATATTATCAAAATCGGTAGCATTTTTTTGTACATTGGGAGGATCTTCAAACTTTTTTACAAATTCTGCTTTCAACATATTTAGATAACGTATATGATCTTGATGGTTCTGAGTAGTATAAGATGCTTTAGCCATAAATAACCTGACCCTCTGTCAAGAATGACATTTAGTATATTTTGTACATAAATACAAAATAAATTCATAAAACTTACAAAAATAAATAGAAAATATAATTTCATGTCTGTCATCTAAGTCACACATCAAGTGTCATATTATGTCATCATAGTAAAGTATCATTAATGTCTTGCCTAATAAAATAATAATTATGGTTACAAAAAAATCAAATAACTTAACGATATCTTTTGAATTTAATGTTTATTTATTACACCTATTTCACACTCCAAATTTTATCTTTATCTATCTAAATCTACACTACGGATTTTCCTATGTAATTAAGTTAATTATAAATTATGATTGCGTTTAACAAATAATAGCCTTTCTTTTAAATTTGTGGAGTGCATATGACATGTGTCATTAATTACCAATTTTGTTTCAATCGCCGAATCGATATCGATAATATTAAGTATAAAAAATAATCGTAATAACAATATATATCTTAAATGAGTATAACCGACTGATAAAACTCATGAAATACGAAATTTTAAGCAATGACAGAAGAAGGCAAACGTGGTTTATTATCTCCTCATGTAAGTGGTTATACAAACCTAAAACAAGAACATTATACACAATATCTTCACACGTTGCATTACGAATTTATGGAATCATGGAATCATAAACAAGAAGGCAATGCGAAGCTTAGTGACTTTGATCGACAAAAGGTTTTAGGAACAGGCGCTTTTGGTGTAGTTTACTTGGCCAAACATATTGCAACTGGTAAATATTATGCGATGAAAATGTTAGAAAAAGAAAAACTTGTAAAATTGAAACAAATAGAACATAGCTACTATGAAAAAAAAATTTTATGCGGTCTAAACTTTCCTTTTGTTATATATATGAAATATTTTTTTAAGGACAACGTCTATCTGTATTATATTTTGCCTTTCATACCTGGTGGTGAAATGTTTACTCATCTCCGTAAAGTGGGCAAGTTTGAAGAAACGGCGTCGAAATTTTACGGAGCTCAAGTTATTTTAGCACTAGAATATCTTCATGCATGTCAATTAGTTTACAGAGATTTAAAGCCAGAGAATATTCTAATTGAAAGAACTGGTTACATAAAACTGACAGATTTTGGTTTTTGTAAGCTTATTCGCGGTCGCACGTGGACGCTGTGCGGAACGCCTGAATACTTGGCTCCTGAAATTATTTTAAGTAAGGGATATGGCATGTCCGTTGATTGGTGGTCACTCGGAATTCTTCTTTTTGAAATGACTGCAGGTCATCCGCCATTTTTTGCATCGGATCCCATGAGAATTTATGAAAAAATTGTCATAGGAAAGTACAGATGTCCAAATCACTTTTCCTCCGATTTAAAACATTTGATCGCGCATGTCCTTCAAATTGATAATACAAGACGCTTTGGCAACCTTAAAGATGGTATATTAGATTTTAAAAACCATAAATGGTTTAAAGATCTGGATTGGGACAGTTTGTTGAGCAATCGTTTACAAGCCCCTTTTATTCCTAAAATTCGTTCACCTGGGGATACTAGTTATTTTGATGATTTCGAAGAGGAAAAATTTAAAGAGAGCCCAATATGTCTATTTGAAGAAGATTTTGCTGAATTTTAATCATTCTCAAATTATCTGTATTTAACTACATTTAACAAGAATAAAACAAATATTTACTAAGTATAAATATGATATATTAACCGGGGAAGGTATTGTTAAGTTAACATTCGATTATTATATTTATTCATATTCGATTATATATGATTATATAGCAGTGATAGCCTAGTGGTTTGAAATTCAGCCTTCCACTCGGGAGGTCTGGGTTCGATCCTGGCACGCACTTCTGAT
>DWGJ01003514.1:0-13193 GCA_018246895.1 Aspitha aspitha aspitha | reverse complement strand
CGGAGGCCAAGATCCTCTTTGGGTCGTTGAGCCGGCGGAGTAAGTAAGTAAGTAAGTAAGCCTAAATCATTAGATGCACTTGGATTGAATCCAAATAGCCCGAAACTATTCTCGTATACAATTCGCACTGATTCTTGTCGGTTTTTCATTCTGATACACTATAAACTGCATCTCTAAATATACAGCGACCGATTTAAATTCTTACGTGTTTATAAAACCACTTATTTATGTTTTGCTTTTCGACATTTTTTTGTGCGGGAATAACCTTGTTTAAGTATTTAATGTTTTATTATTTCATTGTTCTCCCTGTCTTAAATTGTGGGAACAATCTTATAAGGTAATATACGGAACAGCAGTTCTAATAAGGACCAGGCACAAACATATTGCTAAAATTAGTGTTAAGGTGACAAATCTTTATAACAGTCTGTACAAACCTTTAGTCGAAATCGGAAAATAACGGTACACAATAAAGCATTTTCATCCAAATAAACCCTCCAATGCTTTATACCAATTTATACAGGTGATCAATAAATATCCCCAGGTGTAAAATTAGGGAGGGAAATCGATATTAAATTAGAAACCCAATACGGTGAGTGACAGCTAAAAAATTTATTCCTTTCATAAATTATGGCCATCTTGAACTCGAGCCACGGTGGCTAAGTAAACTGGCATTAATTTAAAATATTCCTGATTGGTCCAAGGGATAAGAAAACATTATTAATTAAGGCTTATTTTTCATTATTATGTAACAACAGTATGTCTACGTAACAACAGTATCTGTTGTCTACGTAACAACGCTGTTATTGATAGATAGTAAGCGATGGACAACAAATAGCAGATAGCATATTAAGCATTAAGGCTAATTTTTCATTATTATGTAACAACAGTATGTCTAGTAACAACGGTATTGGTATATTTGAGGTAGCGATGGATAACGGATAGCATAGATAGCGTAACGGTTTATTACAGCTGCCCTTTCAACGGTTTGGGGTTAAAATCCAAGTCATTTTACAAAGTTACCTAATAATTGGACATCATTCGATATGACGGAGACTAGAAATTATATAGAAATACAGTCATCACACAAAGAACAAAATAAAGAAATCGTGAGGTAACTTGCAGTAATTAGAATTCTCCATAACATTAACAAAGATGCGTGGAGTAAACTTTATTCAAAGAGATCAATTCTTGAACTGAAAATCAACAGATATTTGCTTTCGTCACAACTCAAATACGCAACAGATTGTATTCAGAGATATTTACATCGCATACGAGTAGATGCTGTCGTTGAATATTCACAATCAAACATTTGCACAGTCGGCAATGCGTCTCCAGCTGAGTAGCTTCATTTATGCAATCCTGTGCTATTCTTGACGCATTGACCCTGTTACTGCCGTGAAGGGATGTGATATTGTTTGTTAAAGTTAAGCCCTAAACTTCAATCGACATATAGACATCAATATTATCGATTAAAAGATAAGATATGTATATATGTAAGTAGATAAGAAATTAACGTTAAAACTTAAGTTGCATTTTCTAATTCTCGTCTAAATTTTGTCTTGAAACCGGTTAGAAGATGCCTTTTTCTGCAGTCTTGAAACCTTGTTCCTTTGTCGAATATTGAAAAGTATTTTTAACCCTTGGCTAGCGTCGTGGTTCACTGGTTACGAAACCTGACTGCTAAGCCGGAGGTCGTGGATTCCCATCCAGGACAAAAATGTTACGAATACATTTGTTTTTGTGCCTACGTGTGTATATTTATATGGTTATCAGTTGTCCAGTTGCAATTGCACAGGTATTTAATTGCCTATTTCGTAACTTCACTAAAATGAAGGCAGCAATGAATGGAATAGTCCCAAATATTATTATTCTTTTTCCTAACATATTTAACATAGCACTCAACTCCTTAACGACTCAATGTAAAGTCGAATAAGCACATCGTTTTAAGTCGTCTTCAATCGTATAGAAGTCTATTCCCGAGTGCATACATATTTCCCTCGGGATCGAGTATTTTCCTTTCAGTGTATTTGAAAGGAATGCTGAATGGAAAGATGAATCGCTCGTGTTTTAAGCATTTTTCTTAGATTGCTTTTGTGTCCTGACAATGCTGGTCCCAAGGTGTATAATACATTTCTTAGGTATAAACCGTATTTTCAAAAACGCGAGGTACTTTATCGTCAAATGGTTAGTCTTGACAAATGGCAGTTAAATTATAACTGCTCTGGTAGAGTTTAGACTCTAAACATAACTTTATTTGATCTATGGATTACCTAATTAGGTTTTCTATGGTTCATGCTTGACATCTTTCTATGCTCTGTTGCGCTGTTACCATACTGTTAGTTGGTGTCAATTAAATATCGGCGATTCAAATTCATTTGTTTATTTTAAACCATAAATCCTTCAGATAGTGGTTTTTTCTAACAATGTTATTGTTGCTCACTGTGTTGCCGCCTTCTCTAAGTCGACGACAAAGCAACGGCTTGGCTTAAAATGGCTTTTACGTTTCCGTAGTTGAACTTTGGACAGCTTTTTCAAGCGTGGCCACAAATAAAGTAAAAGTCTGTGCTTTAAGCTGCACGTTTTTCAACTTCAGCTTAGAAAAAAATTCAAGCTGTGTTCCCATTTTAATATGCAGTGCACCTGATTCCATTGAAAACTAATTAAGCTTAAGTAACTTGATATTTCTATCGATTTATTTATACTTTAGCGTGAAATTATGAATCCGATATCCGCTTCAATGGATTTACCTTCAAAGGTACCTCGAACGTAAATGTCGAAGTTAATAAGATGTTATGCTTCTGACAAGTTTGGTATTTTCAGACAATGTTGGGCGTGTTTATGTAAATCTATCGAAGAGTTACGAAGGAAAGGAAAATTATCTACTATATAATTATGTAACAAACCTTTAATAACTTAACACACACAAAGTAAATATCACAGTTGTCTGGAAGAAATCGCTTTTAAGCGATAAAACCGCCAATTGTAGTGTGTATTACTGTTATTATTGTGAATGTTCTTGACTTTATGTATGGTGTAAATAACATACATACATAACTAACAGACTAACGACTGAGAGAAATATTCAAACATCGGCCACGTGTACGTTGTTGCTGTTCTGACCAGAATTGGAACATCAAAATCTGATTTCCTACTAGCCTTTTGCATGTACTCGTAAGTGTGATAAATCTAACTATGTTGCTAAGCGTAGAAATATGTACGTTGGACACGAACGGCAACACTGTAAACTAAACCAATCCGCACTTCACCAGACTATTACTACAGTGTTATACTTTCTTGTAACGAAAGTAGATCCAAAGTCAACAGTAGAACAGTCAAAATGCATATACATATGAAATGACTTTTTCGAAAGTCGAGAAAGTAGATGCTCGTAATAAAGGATTATATCACCAAATTTTTTCTTCTCATACCATTAATATGACTACTGACAAGATGTTTTAAGTAAGAACGTTAATAAAGCTTCACAAGCTTCTAGAGTAGAGGACTCTAGATGCAGCATCCACTTGGAAGGTAATTAGAGATTTCATACTTCTATTTATTTTATCCTTTACCCGTTGTGAATAGGTGAAAACGGTTCTTTCATTTAATTTCAATGGTAAAGTGATTCATTTTAATTGAGTTTTGGTAACTACGCATAAAGGAATATTTTTCTCAATATCCTTATCCTCCAAGATTTTGACATGAAAGGTTGTGAGGAAAAATGATTTGAATCGTTGGCTGGGTTAATTTAATTACGAAAATTCTTTTGTCAGTTTTGTTATTCTCTTTTTATTTGATATTGTTTACGCTTGTTATTTATTTGTAATTTTGGAAATAATATTGACCAATTCAGGCGTAACCTACTAGCTTCCTACCTACTAGCTAATAAGTTAGCTTCAGTTGTTGTCTAAATGGGATTAAAAGCTTTAGTATTACCTACTGATGGCTACAATTTGGTATAAGTAGTTTTATAACTAGATAAGCCAACGGTTGACCTAATTTTGGGTAAAGCCATGTGCGCTGATCCAAAGTTTTCAACAAACTTCTATGTGATTTTAGTTTCTCTAAATTGTTGGAGAAAGTTCATTATAGAAGTCAATAATGTTAATATCTGATGAAATATATAAAAGTTTATTTGGAAGCTGTTTATGTTTAATGGATAGATCTAGTATTTCGGCAGCCAAAATGTCGTAGGACAAATGTTAAACAAAATTATTTTATAAGCTTGTAGTACGATGCGCTTCAGACCATTGGCGAATGCAAATGGTTTTATGTGCTACATTCTCGGTCTTAGACGGAATTATTTTCGTACAAGACCAGCCAACTGAAGCACGTAAAACAATTACAATGTAAGATTCCGTAATATACATACAGGTCAAGTTAATAAGCGTGTTAAAACTGAATGACTTTCGTAAAATGGATTTATGTAATTATTTATGTTTCGTGTCACTGTCTGATTGATGTTGAGTTTTCGTAGCAGAAACAATAATGAAATTTTATTACAGCTTCCTGTAGTTTTATAAGTTCATTTATAAAACCGTGTAAGCAATCATAGTTAAATGATTTTAGATTTATATACACTAACCGTTTGAAAATGCTAAAAGCAAGCCAAACATCTCTGATAAGTAGATAATCGAACTGACTTGTTTTGGATAAAACTATCCCACGGCTATGGTATGTTATTCGATTAACATAAATAAAAGAATGAGAACAGTCAAAAACAGGGGAGGCAACTTTGTAATGATTGATACTTCACCACGACAACAAAGGGATCATTTTACAAAATATATTTCGTAAACAGGTCTTATAGCTCTGGACGTGGAATGATCTCTGTTACGACACTCGTGGGTATAATTTCTGCACGCTGCCATGTGCTTTGTCTTTCTTTCTGTGGCTGTGCAAATTATGACCCCAATGAAACACGTACAAAATGCATTTCGTCCAGTTGGAAGCTCGAAAATTATTACGCGAACGAAACAATAAATTTGTTATGTGTGCAATTTAATGTTCTTAAATTTCACTTCATAAAGTCTGTCGTTTGAATTCATTGGAATTACTTCTATCGTATCAAATCATGGAAAATCATTTGGCACAAGTTTTCGCTGTGTTTTTTCTGACTTATCTTAGATAACATTCGTTTTAACTTTGGATGTTTTTGTACATACTTCTTATTTCTAACTCACTTATTATAGTCCAGCATCGGGCCTTCAATGAAGCCAATATAAGTTTCAAAACGAAATATCAATGTGGTAAACTCAATATGTAGAATATTATGTGAAGCAATTTGCGTCAAAATTGCAATCAGAACATTGTAATCACCGTTGTAATCATAGCCGCCAAACGAATATCAGATAGCGATCTGTTTGGAACGGGGTATGTTTTATGTAAATTAGTATTTGCAGTGTGGATATTTTTGCAAAAACGGCGTGTAGTCAATCTGACATATGAAAGGTTTGGTAAGATAAAACAAACAGATATGATGTATTTCGACATAGTGCTTAGGAATACAATACAAACAAATAACAAGATTGGCTCAGATAGGCTTTAAAAAAGACTGCCATGGGTTTTAGAAACTGCAGAATATCAAGTCCTATTTTGTATAGAAATTGTCGGCTTGTGATGCTTTTCAAATCAGACCGTGAGAGGAGTATTTCGATTATAACCTACCTGTAAATCAGGTATGTATGTGATAATTATGATAGCAGAAAATTTACTGGCAATCATAATCGTAGAAGCGTTAGAAACTAAACGGATAAACCCAAATCATTTACACGGAGTAGGTACGGAGAATTTCAAATTGTTATAAATTACGAATAGATGAGGCCGGTTTAACGGAGGCAAATGTCAGAGTAACATCCACCGAGTCGGACCGTTCCAACTAATATCTGGTTAACATCTTTGATAATTTCAATGAAACGTGAAATTATGACGATGTAAACGACATTAATAAATTACCAGTCATTATTCGGACATTAATTAATGACTACAAATCCAGAACAGTGCTCCGTGTCTCGGTTAGACAAATTTTGCGACCAGACAAATGTCAAACTGGAGTTGGTTGGCACTCATTGCTATCAGACTTGGCACCATCTTATTACATGTACCTTTAGGCCATCTTCATAATAATAGCGTCATTGTCATCTTAACGGCTCATCTACCGTTTCATACACACGCAATACAGCCAACAGAATGTTGGTTACTATTTTGTCTCACTGCTCGAAATATGTTTGAAAACGAATTATTAAAAAGAGTCCTGTCATTTTAGGTTTTACCTGCGGAAAACTTCCGATCTTTATTACGCCGTTGTAATGAAGATGTGTAAATTTGAAAAGTATATTTTGGAAAATAAAATAATCAAATCATGTAAACAAAGTTTGCTTACAAAGCTGTTTAATTTTTTATGAGTTTTTTTGTAGTGACTATAGATGACGTTAACATTGTACTCAGTACCGTTAACTTGGCATTAATGCAATTTCATTTCAATGCTTTAATATCGTTACAGTTGCTAAGTAATTTAGAGTTTATGAAGTTGTTATTATTGTACTAGTCGTTGAAAACTCAAAAGGAAAGGTCAGTGTGCAAGCGCTCTTACTCTTGGCGAGATCTTGTCAAACGACGGGACAGTTAATAGCTCCAGATGCCATTTTAGAGGAAATTCAGCTCCGCCTTCCTCCCGTAGACACTCAGTTACTGTGTGTATTGCAAAGGTTTTAGTATTTGTTTGCCAACAATTTTAAATTTCGGTCACAGCTATTACAAGCGTTGCCAAGCGTTCTGCACTAATGTTTGGGTTGTGGAACCTGTTGAATTACGTTCAATTCAAACTGGAATTGTCTTATTCATAATATTATTATACATATATACATAATGAACGTCATTCTGTTCTTAGACGGACTGTTGATGTTTGATTGTCATGTTTAGTACGAAAGTTTAGTGAGGTCAATTGTGTAATGTGTGTGTTGAAATTAGAAATAAACTAACCATTCCCAAGTATAAAAATTGGCGTAGTAGGTCATTGGTCATTGGTCCCTTTCATTGGTCAGAGTGATTAAGCTATTTGCCATTCAAATGAGTCGCCGGAATAATGGTTCCGTTTGATCGCACGCTACTCATGTTCCATACAAGTCTAGACGGCGACTACAACAGCTAAAAGTGCCCACTGGAGATATTTTGCCAGAATATTCCTAATCTAACTTTCATATCTATAAATATAATTAAAATTAACGTGTCGGTCTGTTATTTCGATATACCTGTTTTCATAAGTGTTTATAATTGTTTATATGACACAAATACAAATACTTTTTAAAATTTTGCCCGTCTGTCTTTCTGTTTGTCGAGTCCAATCACGGGAACGGCTGGACCGATTTCAATGGGACTTACACTGGAAGAAAGAAAATGTTAAAGGGTTACTTTTTACCCAGAAATTACGAGATCGGGATTTACGCTGTAACTCCATGGAGTAGAGCTAGTTTAACAATATTTCTAACAATATTTCTAACAAGTGGCTTTATGTGGTACACGGCAATTTGACTTACATAACAAAACATATTATCTTATGGGGACCTAACTGAGTGGGATCCGTCCAACCAAAACTCACTTTAAGCGTTCCGCTCCGAATTTGAATAGCAAATCGCTTAATCACCCGTCACTTAGTACCTTTCCTATGCTTCTAAGTTCCCGTTCCCAACGCTCAGATACCGTAGCGACGAAAGATAATAGCGTCACAAACTCTCCCCTCTATCCTGTAAACGCTTCAATATTATGATGTTGTGATGTTAATATTTATAACACTGAAGGTGGAAGGGTATATTGCGTAACATTCGTGTGAGAGTGACAAAAGACTCCTGGTAAATGCTGTTTTTAGTTTGGCTAGTAAATACCACAATTTCGCTTGGTGACGTGGCTTACGATATAGCATGCTTGGTTAGTAGATACCCGCTCCCTCTAGCTTTGAAAAGTCGCGGATCATAAGTTTCGGATGTTGGAATCACGAAGTATAAAATAATCCGCTTATTTGAGTACGCAGAACTATAATTGCCAGTAAGCAAACTTGCTCACGATTTTGCATTGCATTTTGCATTTTGCATTTTCTGGTCTGAAGGATGTAATAGGCAGGAGTACGGAGAAACAGTGCATGCGCCTCCTCAATTCTAAAAGGGTTCCTACTTAGTTCTAAAATTACCGATCTCGAACAGAACTTTAGTTCTACTAACGACCCGTTTCCCGCATCTGTCACCATTCCAGTCTGGCGAGCCGGCGGTTTTAGACTTAATTCCATATCGGTTGGATAAGTTAATGATAAAAGCAGTTTTGCGTATATCTGGGCGACGTCTAGTACGAGGTCCATAGGCAATAATTATAATGTGTATTTGTGAAGAGTTTTTCAAATTCAATTACAAATTATTCTTTATTGAGGAGAACAGGTAATTAGATGGTAAGATATGTATAAACGGGATCTCTATGTTCTACCTTATATAGGTGTACTATAATTCAATATTTTTTAAATACAATTTCAAGAAAAGAAAAAATGAATACAAAAGACCATGTGAATAAGACAGTTAGTTACTGAGTTGGGGACGTAATGGTGATTTTGTCATTCTGTCATCTAGGAATTCCTTTATTAATCGTTATGAATAATTTTGTTTATTATTTAGATTGGAAATATTTTTGTTGACTGCGGCGATTTAGTAATTATGATTATCAGCACTTGTTACGTTATAAAATAACTGGGGACAATTCCACACACGGCTGTCTGATTCCAAATTAGGCTATTTAATGCCTGTGTTATGGTGAGCGGACAGCTGATAAACATACATGTATACATACAATATAGTACTTATATAGATATGTTTATTACGCCCGGGCACAGAACAAATAAATGTGCTCATCACACAAATGTTTGTCCCGGTTGGGAATCGAACCCACGACCTCCGGTTTTGCAGTGAGGGTCTCTAACCACTCGACCACGAGGCCATTCGAAAAAAAAGTGTAGTACATTGATCTCATGGATTTGGTTAAAAGCGCTGAGCTTGCTCATATAATCTAGATTCTAGAACATGTTGTATTTGCATTTGACGGCAGCTAAGCATTACAATGATAAAACAATTCAGCTCGTCTCATCTCCATAAAACGACTCAGATGTGTCAAGTTTCGTGCATGTGTAGTACGGCTTACGTTATTCCTTCCAGCTGTTAGCTCCCCAACTCGCTATATTTATATCTTCGTATAGTCATGAAACCGGCTTGCACGTATAAAACTTTGTTCCATTTTCGTATTGAAGCGAAACGAAAGTTCTTCCAACGAGGCTCGTCCGTTAATATCGAACGGCCAGTGAAGACTGCGAAATAGCCGTTGAAATTCGAACTCCGAAAGCCGAATTCCGAATTTGAAATTCTCCGTAGGTACGCCGCGGACAAAATTGTCAAACCGCATAGAAAGGTTATTAGCTCTGTGGATGCGATCGCACGCGATTGGTGTACAAATCGTTTAATGGAAACCAATAGGAACGGGATTTTGGAAAATATAGTGAGAATGCAAATCTTTGGTATTTCCCGGATTGTATGGTCGCGGCTTGCGGCTGAGATGAGATACTTTGAAACGTTAAGAAGGGAATATAACTGAATATAGCCCAATTCATATATAACTAGTTGACCTGCCCACGCGTTGCCGTGGTTACATTATGTCAAATCATATATGACAAATATCGTGCGTTCAGATATTGCTTTTATGTAAAAAATTATTGACATATGACATTTATTATTTATTTATTTTATAAAAACTATCCTATCTTTTTAGTTGGATCAAATAATAGATAAGTACAAAATTTTATTGAAATCCGAGAATTTCGCAAACGAACATCGTGACACTGGATTTTTATATATACATATATGAGATATTTTTGAAATTGTTAATTATCAAGTCGAAATTTGTCATGTTAACGAATGCTTAGGAATGATAAAGGTTTCCAACACTTTGCTGGTATTTGAGACACATCAGATATATAAAACGCAAAGATTCGTATCAAAATGTTTGATTATTTATCTTCCTCTTCTTTTAAATCCGTAACCCACACTTTTCCGATGTTCTTCTTATACAGCTTTCTTCATTAGATATCTTTTTCTACTGCAATAAGTAGAAAACAAATCGTGTTAAGTCGGGCACGAGCACCCACTTAAATGCCTCTTTGAACCGTTCCAGTACTTTCCACAAACATCTCCATTATTCGCGCGCACAATAGAGATTTCGGGCCTCTTGATGCGAACAAAATAAATCATGTCCACGGGTCAGTCCATTTATAAATTGCGACCTTATGTCTCTATAAATTAAGTGTATTTATAAATGCGCACAGTCTATACAAGATCGTGTTGGTGTTATTGACCGAATTGTTGAGCAACACTGGTATAAGAGGAAGCATTGTAAATTCGTAATCGAGAGCGAGTCTGCTGCGATCGGTCAAGTAGAAAAAGATGTTACGCAATACTCTCTAAGAGTAATTACGGATTTTTAATAAAAAACACAGGCAGATAACAGAACCGTACAAAACGTTACCTTACTTACACATTTGTGTAATGCCAGAATTTTGTACAAAACTCGTTTATACTAAAAAAACAAACGGGTTCGAAATTTAAATATGGCACGAGCAGCGAACTCTGGTTTCGGTTTTCGGTTGCAAGGGACGTGCTTTTGTTAAAGTTTCCGGTGTTATTTGCGTAGTTTCCATATTATGTTTAAAACTTTTGTAGTGCCCGGACATGTTTTGATTTATATTGTTTTAGTTGGCATCTGTCCACCTTTCGTTTGGATATCCAAAAGTTTGAAGAGAAACAGGTGGAAGTCGTTTTGACATTATTTTGCTATATTTTAATAAAATTGAACACAAAATACATGTATAGCAATAAAGGCACATACCCCGCCCATGAGTCAAAACCTCCAAACCTTAAGGATCTCGTGAAATTTTTGCCCGAGGAAAATTTGCTGCACGTCTGTGTCTAAGTTTAATTCAACGATTGTTTTAGATTGTTTGCTAATTAATTTAAAAATCTACAACCTGGTAGACCCTGTAAGGTAACTGTCTATCCAGCTTACAATGACAGGCGTGTAGACAAATTTTGAAATGCGCGTTTATTCGATGTATACATATGTGTAATGATAGCGAAAGATATATTATTTCAGTACAGAATTGTGTTATAAATAATACTTTTGCCTTTTTTGTACCGAGTTTCAAATGAGCGCGAAAACGCTCCCAGTGTCATAGCGGACGCTTGTAACGTCACACCTCAGTAAGCACTAAGCAACAACTAAACGAAATTCAGGAATGTTTACTGAGGCGTGACGTAGGCACTCTGATCGGTGTTTCAACATGGCCGATTGCAGTTTATTGAAGTATTATTTTATTTAAAATAAAATTAATCGTATGGTAATATTAGAAACAAAGTTAATTTTATCAATTATCATTCCATAATATATTACATGATATCATTTAATCCTTGGTTCTTAATTACTGTCATCACGCCTATTCCAGGAGCCCGAATATTTTATCGTACCCTTTAGAAAGTGTCACGTTATTTTATTAATGTAGTCTGCTAGGTAATATCTGATAGTACATTGTGATATGTTTTCATGGAAACATTTGTGTTTGACCTGAGACGGAGGATATTTCAAGCGATCTATCAACCTACTCGAAAAATGGTCTAGACTAGACGGGTTATAGATGGGAGACCGTCTGGGCGAATTGTTATAGGCGTCGGAATGTCCTTTAGAAGAAAACATCAGTCGTGCGTCGGAGCTGACACACACGCATTTTTTGTTATTATTATACAATTAAGCCTATTTCATAAAGGGTTAGGCAGAAAGCAACGAGAGTCAAGTAGGTACATCTATTCTGACAAATATGACTCTTACATTCATCATTCCCATACATACGCGCTGGTTTCGCACATTCTGGTTAGTCTGTGAATTAATCTGTAGATGTGTTAGATAATTTTACAATAAAATAATTCGATTGGAACAGTGTGGTGAGGTATGCCTCAGTTCGGTGTAGATGCAAGGAAAGAATTGTGATAGCTAACGCAACGCACAATCGAAATAACTCACTTGACACGTCATCCAAATTGAAATATAACTTCCTTTTGCTAACCATTGCAAAGAAATTGTCGCAGGGCTACGGGACGGAATATATTCTCACTATAAATTACATCTTCCACCTGTAGTTCTAAAATGGAGTAGTAAAATGTACCCCAACTTAGTAAGTGGCCATCATTTATAAACGTTACCGTGACAGCCCTAATTCGGGGACCCGGAATATTTCAAGGGCCCATCTACTCTACAGACTCTATCCCTTAAGAACTTCGGGCTCGCCGCGGCCCATTTGTTTTTGTGGAAATTCGCAGTCGGATTTTTAAGGGAAGTAAACGTGAAAAGATTATCTGATTATAAATAGTTGTATATTATGGCTTCTTGATAGCTTTACTAGCAAATATTTATATACATACACAATAAAGTTTTAAACAGAATATTGACAAATTGGTTTCTATGTTATGCCTTGCCGAATCAATATTAAAATATAAATAAATAGGTGAATAACTTTACTACAAATATTGTAAATAGGTTCCTCCTATGTATTTCACATTTGTATATTAAGAGTATCAGCAACGATTTTAATAATAGCACCAAGATATTAAATTTTTATTAAATTCCTTTTTAAGCAAACCCGTCAATATTGAGACCAGAATAGTACTAATTACAATCCATACGCATCCCGAGGTTGAGGTATTTTTGACTTTCAAACAATTCAATAAAACACGAACCTACAAATCACAAAGGACATAAGTATTTCCTATATTTTTAAAAAAATAAATTGAAACAAAACAATGTAACACAAGCGAGCAAGGGGACGAAATAAACATGTCACAGTACGAATGAGGTGGAAGAGATACATAAGCATTATAACACCCCGCCATATGTCGCCTGCGCCACAGATGGATTATGGTCAGAGCGGCACAGATAATAAAGAATATTTACTATGGTCGTATGCTAATCTATGACGTCACTAATAATGACGTTGAAAAGGATGAGAATCATGTCAACGAAATGGTCGATGATAAAGATGTTTTTTTTTACTGGAATAGAGTAGCAAACGAGCAGGCAGCAGTCACAAGTGGCCGCTGCCGCCCATGGACATCTGTAACCGACTCCTA
>DWGJ01003513.1:0-13196 GCA_018246895.1 Aspitha aspitha aspitha | reverse complement strand
AGAGAATGATGAATGTAGATGAAGCACGGCAGGTTTGTAAGGACAGGGATATTTGGCACTCGCTGCTTTCTGCCTACTCCGCAAGGGACCTGGCGTGACGATATAGAGCGAAGTTTTACAATACAGTGCAGTATTTTTAAGTTTCGAGCTTATAACTTTTTATAGCTTATGATTATGTCTATAGACATATGTATGATATATCTTTAACATGATAAAATATATTCGCCAAATTATCTAATTGTCTAGGTCAGGGAAATAACAATGCCCCACCGATTGTGTCGAACAGGTATTTTGTGCCATAAAATAACCGACGTTACTTTGAGAACCGTGAAGATTCCAATTACTCAAAAGGCTAGGGCCGCAGGCTATGGTTAATTTCATGATTTGCACCTCGGCATCGTAACTAGGGATGAACAAACTACATCAAACTGATATTGATTTTTACATATTTAACTGACGCAGGAACCAATGCATGTTGCACTAACTCAAACAAATTTTCATTGTTTCGTTATACATTGTATTCATAAAAGCTGCTTCGTAATTCAAAGTCATACTGTCAGTATTAATTCAGTACTAATTTTGGCTATTTCACATTAACACTTACCTTTTCACTTTAACACCGCTGAACCGATTAGATGAAATTTAAAATAAAGACAACTTGACTGTAAGGAATAGTATAGGTGTTTCCTTTGCGTAAAAAAGCATTGCGTATGACTTTTTTAATTAATTACAAACATTTATGGTTAATTTCAGTACAAAATATCCAGTGTAGTTTTTTTACATACGACCAACGACGCGGGCGGATAGCGGTCAGTATCGTATGAAAATGATTATATCAGGAATAATCCGTAATGTAGTCCATCCCTAGCAAAGTTGGCTTTTTACGTACCGTATTACAATTCAATACTATATTTTTGATAGACAGTATACATAAAAGGCTAAATTAATTTGTTTATCGAGTATGATTCTTAACAGTTACTAAAAGTTATTACAGGTAATGACAATTTACTGTTTTTTATAACTACTATGTAGTTAAAATTTTTAGAACGAACTGTCACCCTGAATACTTTTTATGTTTGTAATAAACTTGCCTTTGAATACGAGTTCAATTGGGGGTAAGTGAGGTGAACTCCAAGATGGAGTCAGCCAAGAAGGTGTTAATTCACTCTTGTCTTGAATAATACAATAACTATTGATAATAATAATCCAATCTATCGCACTGATAGTCAGTAATGTGGTTGAATAACTGGTGTCAAACAAGAATTAGATAATAATCGATGTTGATATGATCTCGACTTTTCTAAATACCTAATCCCTGCACGTAACTAACAGCAAATTGATCTAGGCAGTTCGGAAAAAAATAAAGGATATATAAATAACATTTAACATCTGATAGCAAAATGAAAGAAGCGCTCATTTTGTTACACGAACTGCTCTTTCATTCTAATGTGCTATGAGCTCAGTGGTTTACCTTTTTATAAGTAGGTATGTAAGGTCATGCAATCTGCTAGGATCTTAAAGAATTTGATTCACTATATAAGGAAAGGTAAAGGTCAAACAGTTATGCTTTTAATAGATATTAAGTCTTTAGAATTGATAAACCCATCTATAAATAATAGTGGTTATTCAATAATGCATTACGATTATGAATATATGTATATATTCTATGAATTACAATATAAAATTTTGAAAGGTAATTCCTTACGGTTATAATTAATTGAATAACTTTAAATGTATGAGACCAATTACACATACATTGAAGCAAAAGATTATAGACAGTTAAGACTGAAATAGAGTTTTTAAATATCTAATTGATATATTGGAATGTTCCGCATCTACTCCTTCGTACATTTTTTGTAAAAGAATAGTTATACCTATTTTTATATGCATGCATTTTTATTGACGTTTGACCTTTATATTTTAGTTTGTAATCTTCATGCGTTCGAGCTTAAATCATGACGAATGGCCAGTTTGTCGTGTTGTTTATTTAATCCGGTTATTAGTATCCCGGTAGAATGTTTCAAATTCCATTGCATTTCGTCTTCAAAACTTCCATTAATTGTCAAAATATGTATGTAGATAGGTACTGTACATTAGTATCCATACGATATCGAATTGGGAGAACATTCTTATCCAGGCATATGTAGATAAGAAACATAAAATCAAAGTTAAGAGTACCAAAAAAATAATCGAAAACACGTATGAGTTTTACAAGTGCACGAACGCAAGAAATGCAAAACAGTAATTGAATGTAGTACAATAAGCATCTTTCGTATAGATTTTAAGCGATAATTAAAATGAGTTCAACAAATCGTAGGTATTAAGAACCTATATCGGCGAAGCTAATGAAAGAATCTCTTCTCTATAGTCTGCACAACAAGAGAAGTAATGCGTAACTATGTGACATTTACGAGAGTCTTGAGTTACCAAATATTTACATGCAAGATTCATCTAAAGATTGATGAGCTTCTGTGAATTATGTATGTAGGGCGATCGACATCTTCCGATAATTGACTTGGCCTGGAGGAAATTGATGGTCGCTATAGTACTTACAGGTAATATATATAATAAACCAATTTGAGCGTTCAGGCTTTTGTATAAAATCATACGCGGATAGTTTTCCCTTTCCAAAGTAATTTTTTTATGAATATAATAGAAAACAATAAGATAAGTAATATTCTCATTCACCTATTTTTAGCATATATTGTTTCATGGCATATATTCATATATTGTTTGGCAAGAAATTAGTTTTTTGGTAGCTTTGTGTTTAAGAATTACCTAAACCTATCTAACTATTTTTGGAACGCGGCTTTACTCTAGCAGAAGTTAAACTTCCACAAACTAATAACAGCAAAAAAAAAATTTACCAAGAGCCTGAATCTAAAATGTTAGTGGGTAATTTCCAAACCGACGAATTTTTCTATTCACGTCTTGCCTACTTACGCGTGGAATATCTTAATTCATCCATTAACTCTCATTTACAATATAATAATCACCTATTTGCAAAGTTTTAGGTTTCAAGTTCAGCGGTATCGGCAGTGCCTTAATCTCTGGGTCAGTCGGTCAGTCAGTCACTTTTATCTTTAAATATATAGATTGAAATAGCCTGTGATATAAACCGAAACACTCATAAAACATGAATTACTAAAACAAAAACATAACAATTCTAATGCTTTAACATTTTGCCACATTTTAGAAACTGTGAATTACTTATATGTCGTGTATTTAAGTAACAAATGTTACCTTGCTGACTGAATAATGACACCGATATCGATTCACGACGCATCAACAGCTACAAACTGCGTGCAGTTTAATACTGAGCGTCTCCATTTGTTATGCGTAACTTACGGGTATTTATATACCCTGAAATATAATGCGTTCAAATAATCTTCTTTTCTATTGTAGTAGGTCTGAAAACTGTCACGATGCGCAACGCTAAACATACGAATAACATTCCTTTATATTTTTTGTTACTGGTATTGCAATAAAGTGCACACATCTTTTCTTTAAACGAGCAATTCTTGTATATATATAAATACATACCTATATAAATCTATATATATAAAACAAAGACGGGTTTGTTACAACACTTACATATAACTCGAGATCTGCTGCACCAATTTTCATGGTTTTTGATTCGTTGGATTTGTCTCCGCCCCGAATAGCAGAATACTTAAAAACAATGAAAAATCGACAAATACGTAATTATGATAGATAAATCATTTTCCCTAAATGTTCATTTCTTTCGTACGTGTCAAACATTTGTAATAAGAGTAATAATTGACATTTATGCATGCGTTCAGAAATGTATTTAAAAAGGGTGAGTAAACTATTGTCTGTATTTTATTTTAAATTATTTAAAAAGGTTGAAAAGTGCATTAAGCAGATATATAGAAGTTCCTCAAATATTTATGCGTGCGTACAGAAATAAAGACAAATGATTAAGATTTACGCGTGCGTTCAGAAATTTATTTTGTGGAAATTAAAGTTTCTAGATATTTCCGAAAACAATTGCAAAACTGAAGAGTTTGTTTGTTAATTGTTTGTTGAACACGTTAATCTCAGGAACCACTTGTTCGAATTTAAAACTTATTTTTGTGTTCAATAGTCCATTTATTGAGGAAGGCTATAGACTGTATAACATCACGCTATGACTAAAAGGAGTGGAGCACCGATGATAAATGTTGCAGAAACGGGAAAATATTTCTATTTCGAGAGCTTTCCTTGCGTGCGCTGCGTAAACCAGCAGAGATACACTAAAGTAATGTAACAGAGAATTGTACACCTACAAAAATACTATAAACAAGTCTGCGAAGGCAGGATCGATATTATTAGCATTATCATATTTCGTTTATTGAATATGTTATCGCCCTAAATTGAAGAAAACAATTGTATTTATAAAAAAAGCTCGATTAGGTTAGGTTACAAATGTTATCATGTTATAAATGCCTACCCCGTTAGGGACATGGCGTGACGATATGTATGTATGTATGTATGTATAAATGTTATCATCCGAGCAAGGCTCTGGCGCCCAGCTAGTAGTTGTTAAACACATGAAACTAAGATATTGTTAGATATTACCTACATCATACCTAAATATCGCTAACCGATGTCCTTATAACTTTATCGGTTTAAACTGCATAGCCGTTGGTCACAGATTCAAAGTGTATAAATGTGGGCGTTATCTTAAATCGAGGACTATGGCGTCATAAACAAAGCTTGCTGATGAAATTCGAGCTGTGAATCTGAATTTTTCGTTTCGCTTCAAAACACCTTAGATTATCCCTGTACATGTTCCTGCAGGGCTGGTTCGAACACAGTTTGGTGAGTATGATTTTGTGCAATCATCGTACAGGTATGATCCTCTTGAAATTCGTCCGTCATATACAAATATAAGATTCATCTCCATTTAATACGGTACCCCTATCAACGAAATATTCTAGTTACATATATTATCCGCGCGCAAGACAGTCGCGCTGACGACATGACAAACATGTTGATGTTCATATAATTTGTAAATTAAATGTTCAATTTATGAATTGGTTATTTGTATGTGAACTGCCAGGCTTTAAATGTATAATTACACACAATATGAAATTAACCTATTCTAGCGCATAATTTATGGATACAGGTGCTTAAGCTTCGTGACCATGGCCAGTAACTTAGGGCCAGCCTCAATTTACATAAAATTATTACATAGAGAGTTTCAATCATTAGCACAATGAAATATTTCTATTAAGCTCATGTTTCCTCTTTATATCCGAACTACCAATATTTTCAGTGGCTATTGTTTCAGTTTCAGAAAAACGATCTAAATTTCAGCTAAGGGTACGTAAACAGGCCAAATTGCAACACCCAAACACTGTAATCTGACATCTAATTCATAAAAATAATGATTTAATTTACTCTAACGGTTTGCTCGTCACATACTATATGTCAGGTAGGTTTTCGTCACATATAGTCTTTCTGAAACAGAGCGGCATAAACTTGTTAGATGTAGTGGAAGCGTATATACATAACTGAATTATGTATACGTTCATAATACGGAATAATTAACGAGGTGAATCGCATATGACTCTCAAGTTATTCGGTTTTTTTGTTGTTGACCTGTTCCGAAGTGATCAACTAGATAAGTTGGATTTCCGGATTGCAATTGTGGGAGTAAGCGTTGTGAATAATTTATTTTTAAATGTACTAAATATACCTATTTGTTTTGCTTAAAGTTTATTTGTGAATTTTAATATTGTACATAGAAAACTGAAATAGTAATTTTTAGTAGCCAACTCGGTATTAGGGTGGGTGGTTCTTAACAAACACATTCCTCGTTACGCATCCTCGCACATCCCTGGTGGAAACGCACACTTAAGCTCGTTTCAAGTGCCGTTTCAAAAATAATTCAGTAGGTAATCATTTCTTTTTATATCGTTGTATATAATGTAATATATACTCGTAGATATTTTCGATATAATACGAAAAGCAGCCAAGATAATCCTCTGTTGTCAAACTTAGCTCTCAGATGAATTCAAATAGTTACTGTAATGCTGTTAAATCGACTATTAATCACGATTTAATAAATGTCGTGGGAACATTGTGAAAAGTGTTCATATTCGTATATCATTTTGAAATTACAGAGGGACAGCTTAATTTTGTTTTATAGGTCGACACGTAAAATGACACACATTCCTTGACAAATGAATATGAGACATTTTATAAGAGTACTAACTGACCTGACCACGCGTTACAGTGGTTACATATATATGTTAAATTATATATGTCAAAATCCTGTACCATGATGTTTGTCCAACTTTTATTTGTTTTTATTTGTGTTGTCCTATAAGATAACATTGATTTAACAATAAAATAATGAGATTATCAATTGAGATAAAAAAATATCCTATCTTTTAAATTGGATCAAATAATAGATATGTACAAAATTTCATTGAAATCGGTTCAGTGCTTTCGGAGATTATCACAAACGAATATCGTGACACGGGATTTTTATATATACATATAAGAGATTTTGCTTATTACGTGAAATATTTCACCCAGAAACTTACACAAATAATATTTTATTTCCAGCTAATATCAGCGGATCAAAGTCACGCTTATATGAGTTTGTGTAGGATGAAGTGGCAGTATTACAACTTTAATGTTGTATTTTATGACTCTCAGAACTTCATATATCTTTTACGCGTTGTTTTTTGTTACAATTATTAAGCATAGTGATATTAAAGCAAACCCCGAAATTCGTACCAAAAGAAAAAGCACTTGTGCTAATAATACTCGCGCATAATTTATCATTATCTAAATAATAAATATATTAATTATCTCGTAATTACTTATAAGTAAATAGTCATACCATGTGAAGAATGAAAAAAAATTATATAACATTGAATCTAAAACCATGCATTTATTTACATATTTAAGCACAACTTAACTCTAATTGTAACAGTTAACCCTTCTGTTACAAAATTTCGCGTAATTGTAACACAAAAAACTTACAAGAATTAATGTATTGTACTTTATTACATTACTTGACTTAACGCACCTCCATTACATCAGGAGGTCATGACTATCTTCCACATACATCGAATGAAATTTAAATCAGTTCTTTAATGCTCGGCTACTATGTATGTTCTGAACGATGTTCAGTAAACGTTGAATGGACAGTAAAATCGATCGGTGGATTAAAATCTTCTGTTCTTGAACGGTATCGCCTGGGGTTGGATGTTAGATTCAGCCGTAGGAGGAAGTGTTTTCAGGTATTCGAGAGCTTTCTGAATTGCTGGTGGAATTGGCGGCGGTGTTGGAAGGTGCTCACCCTAGAAAAATTGAAATGAAAAAATTAAGCAAAGTTATGTATATGAAAGAAAATTAAAAAATATACATATTATTTGTATGTGTATGTAACTGAAACAATTTTTCGTCGTACTGCTGATTACCTCTTTCTTCTTAGATCTCTGGAGGACGAAATCGAAAATCAATTTACATTAAAAATAGTTTCAGAAGTGTTAATAAGAGCTCATTACAATTACGAAAGAAAATTAACTAATTAAAGACAACTATTTCATTAAAAACGACATATGAATTTTAAATAGGTAAATCATAAAACCATAAACATAATAAAATCATTCTATTAAAACAAATAACAAAAGTGGCAGAAATAAATACTATGAGAAAATATCTATCAATAATATGTGAGATGAAAAATATACGTGTAAGAAAATTAATCAATTACAACTATAGCTAGGTATCTAATCTAGTTAACTAATCTTCTAATATATAAAAATTAATGTTTGTCGGACGTCCTTTATAGAATCGTAAACTATGCATTGGATCATGTGATGATCTTTAGCAAAGTTGTTGTGCATGAGCCCGCGAAGGTTTCCGAGTTGGTACGACCAATTTTCGGCAGATGGCGCCACTGTCATTCCAATGAATTTATTTTAGTTGGTATCGTAGCAACGCGCGCAGCGTACAGCTAGTTACTAGTAAATAGGCCATAGGCAACGTTATGTACGATTCGCTTCACAATCAGATGTTTTATTGAAATCAGTTAATCCGTTATTAAATATGCTAATGAACTTGAAGCGCAAACTATTTGCGATTAGAATAATTTTGAACGCATTGTACAATTACAGGAATCAAAACAAAGACTCAAACCATTTGGGACAGTTTTTTCTAAAGCATACTCATCGTACGGTACCAATTAAGCCAATATATTAATAGCCATTAATCAAAGTACAAAGAAAATTTTGAGCGCCCGACGAGGAACCGAAAATCTCTTTGGTCCTTGGGACGCCAATAGCTTTTACAGGGAAAACATTTTAACAATATCAGTCATAAAAACTTCCTTCTTATGCTCCCCCGCCATTTTTACTTCAATATGTACTACTACTTAGAAACGTCGATTCGTTGCAATTTTTTTTCATTTTGAACATAGTTTCCGAAATTGTAACATTTTATTTCGATTACCTACTGATTTATAAGCCAATTCTGTGGATATATTTGAACGGAATGTTTTTGTGACGCGGTGTTGTTGAAATTATATGCATTTTTGACTCGACTGATGGCACTCCACGGTTCGATCGCTTGAGTTTATTGCGGTCTGTAGTCGGGATTGGCGCGCGTCAGTTGATTGATGTCTGTAACCACATGTACTCGTTTGTGCCATTCGAGTGTAAATGTATAACCATTTCTCTTACAGCTAATTTTTTTTCTCTCCATGTGTGTATTTGACTATTTGACGTGCTTCTAATTCTAAAGCTCATAGTTAAATGGCTACCGCCAGTCACGTGTCTGTTCATCCGTGTATAAACGCTAATTATTTGTCGAATTCAATACAAGACTGCTGTTATAAATCACGTTCGTTCGTGTTCATCATCGGCCATTGTGCTTTGGTGCGCTGATGTTACTAAAGAGTTGGCCTGAGTTCTGGAAGTACGTTAGTTTTCATTGTTTTATCGAGTTATGAAGATTTTGACGTAGACTCTGAACTGTCTATGTCCTTGACCCACGCGAAAATTCCTTTCATTACCACCGTAGCAGCAGCGTTGGTTTGGTATGATGATCAAATAATCTTCGGCTTAGGTACTTCCAAATCTGTTTCTGCTTTAAAACATTTCCATACAGTTTTTGAAATTGAGATACTATCGTCAAACAAGTTTGAAAGGATGAACCACCGCTTGGCCATAATTTCCTTTAAATCCCGTAATGAAACGATTATACGTTTTTGTTGCAATAAATACATTTTATTGTCATTCCTATCAAACGGTATAGCGAAAAATACTGGAAACAGTTTTAAACAAGGTTGAATGACCACCGTGGGTGGCAGACAGCTCCGAACCAATTAGTCTACTCCCATTTAGAGTGCCTTTGTAAATATGGTCTTAGTAGGCGGGGTGTATAGCCTGGATTTCATTTCGAATAATGTTAGGTAGGCTCTATAGATATCAACTACCATTCGGCGTTGTCTAGATCCATATATTTTTATAACGATTAGTCACGATTAGTATTGAAGGTCGATCTGAATGTTCATTATTAGAAATAACATACAACTTAATTTGCAATGTGAATATGACTCGTTATCTCCATTACTGAATTCCCACTTCTCACTACAAATCCCCTTATCATCAATCTGTCTACCTTCTTGAGCATTCCAATTTCAATCCTGCTATACTACTGCTATATTCGTCTACTTTAATTACTCAGAACAATGCCTTTAGCAGTTTCTTTTCTGTGTACCCTCTTGTTTATTTTATGGCGCTTCATGTGTTAACTGCTGGAAAATACAATTAGACTTAAACAAAATGTTTATGTCCTACCTTTCTCCAGCATTTAACCGGCACTTTAAAATGACCTCGCCTAGCAATACGGTAACGCTGGTTACTTTCCAGCACTCTGCCAGCAATATTCCTACAATGTGAGATGCGCGCTCGAAACACCAACCAATATACATAAAGCTACGTGCTTACCTGCAACTTTAGCGCTATTATGAAATTTTTAACATCATTTCGAACTGCTGAACGCCGCCACAACGCCGCCGCAATTGCTTGAGGGTACTAAGTGTATATGTACGTACATAGCATGTACATACGTTAGTTTCGAAGTTCCAAGGAACTTCTCTGAAAATGTATTACTTATTCAGTAAATTCAAATTGATATTACTCTGTGCACTCTACGGCGCATGGCTACTCTGAAAAGATCTCTGTCTGGCGATAAAAGTCCCGTCATAACCGATTCATCCGTTACCTTTGAACGAATAAATATAAAGACAAATTTAAATTGTGTGTTCAAGGAAACAAATTGTAAATAATTACTAATTGTTAGCCGATATACCCGAGTCTGGCGTTTGGGGTCTATTCTTATCCAAAACAATTATTATTGCTGTATTGACAAGTAATTTAAAACCACTTATATGTGGTTACAAACCTACGTAATGTAGCTATTATTTGTATACACAGTATATTTGACAAATTTCTGTTTACCACAGCTCAGGCTCTGTGTACGTTCTTATCAGAATTCGTGTCCCAAGATACAACGAGTGTGTGTATATTTGAGAAAACAAATGTTTCTATATATGTATAAACGTATATATAATCTCAGGGCTTCGTAATTTCACAGAGCATTTCATTCGTATGGGGTGGTTTACGAGTCGGCGGAGGTATGGTAATGGACCGTTATTTTGTTACATTCGTCTTTGTAGAAGCCTGGCGTGTTTCTCTGTATGTGTATACCTAACAGCCATATTGCTTTTCTTGTACTCATTCAGTGTAGGTAATTCTTTCACCAATAATAATCGTGACAAATTTTTCTTTTTACGTATAATTGACTGACGTATAATGACTGGTCTCGTGGTCCAGTGGTTAGAGACGCTGACTGCAAAACCGGAGGTCGTAGGTTCGATTCCCACCCAGGACAAACATTTGTATGATGAGCACATTTGTTTGTTCTGTGTCTGGTGGTAATAAAAATATCTATATAAGTACTATATCGTACGTATATATATGTACGTTTATCAGCTGTCCGGTCACCATAGTACAGGCATTAAATAGCCTAATTTGGGATCAGACAGCCGTGTGTGGAATTGGCCCCAATTATTTATTTATTTATTTATTTACTTCATTGCTATTTGGATTGTATTGGGCTACATTTGATTTCAACGCAATCTGACATAAACCTTGGCCACTGAAACTCTAACGTAGTGTTGCTTATGCGCACAGACACATACCTAACTGGTTGGACTTTGTCTTGGATAATATTGTGTTATATTGGTTAAGAATACCGGTATCGTAAACTTGAGTCAAAAATATACGGATACAAAATTAACTAAAACGCTTAAGAAGAAAAACAGACTATAAAGGTCATAAAATATAATCATGAATATTAACAGTAGTTGCAAGACATGTTTTTGGGAAAAAAACTGCTTTCCTTTCGCAAATACATATATTTTACACTTAGAAAATAAAGATATAGATATGTTCTGCTAATATAGTACGCGACATTCTCACCATAGAATACTATAGTTACTTTAAAACTAAGTATCTACGAAATGCACATAACACTACACGAATCACGACCATTGTTGTCGTTACCTCCATGCACGACGAGATAACCGCAAAACTGGTGCCACATAACGCAATGTACGGTAGGAACGTGAACTTTATGAATGGTAGAATAAAAGCCACATTTGCGTGCGTATTTGCAGCGTCGAGATGTGTACTTAGCGTCGCGTACGTACATGCCCGGGCGGATCACGTGTTGGCGTTGGGTATTCAGTGTTCGGTGTCGCGTGAAAAGGCTTCCCGGCGGCGGCCGCGGGCTTGCGCTGTTTACGAGCTCCGATGGAGACGTATTGTCGGATGATCTTGATGATTTTCATGTATGGCGGCCGACTGGGGTGTTCGTTTACTACTACTATACTATACTATACTGGTGAATGTTAAGGATTCATTTGTGGCGACCTTTTTCATTCGTCATACTGGCCGTCGTTGACCATTCATTGAATCAACATTCCATTTTTATTTTTAAAATTCATAATTTCGTCTTTCGATTTTCTACACTATTCATTGTCTGATCTATCGTGTTCGACTCCACACGATACGCTTTATTATATCAACAATAATTATTATTTTATAATAATTGTATTTTTATAAATAAGTGTATATTTCGAGTATGTAACATAATAAATTGTGGTGAATCAAAGACAATTTCAATTTATACCAATTACCTACTACACATTGATATACTCGTATTTAGTATTTTCATTGTGTACAAAAAGTTATTGCATAATATTGTAAGATGTATCAAAAACACTGATTCATAGCGGCCCCCCTTGGTTCATTAGATAGGGAACTTGACTGCCGAGCGGGTGGTTACAGGTTCGAATCTCACTCGGAATATTTGTATTACGAGCTCGGATATCTATACTAATATTATAAATACGAAAGTGTTTGTTTCTTTATCGTACTTTCATTTGAAAATGGATCAACCGATTGCTGTGAGTTTTGGTACGTAGATAGATAAAGAGCTGGACTGACGTTTTTTGCGCAAAAAAAAAATCAAATAAAAGCAATAGATATTACGAGCGCAATAACCGCGTGACGTGTGAACAAAATTATTCATTTCTGTCCGCGCGAGGCAAAGGCAAGCGACGGGCAACAGCAACAGCTAGTCCGTTTATATTTTAACAAATCATTTAACAACTGTACAATATTTGGATAAAGTAGCTACAAATCTCTTCCACCTTCACGTCAAGGTGTATTCCTGCGAGTGTCATTTAGAAGCGCGCCGCTATTCAGTGGCCAAGCGCCCTATACCCGACTCAAGGTCGGACAATAATGTCTTCCATTAATACCGTGAATGTTCCCCATTAGGCTGCTATTGTCGCCATTATCAGACGTCTGGTTACACCGACACTCGCCCAATAATCGCACGTGTGTACACAGTCTGCCACTACGCCGGCACCTTCACATTAGACGAACTGAACACCTCTCTAACGGTGCGTTTCCACCAGGGATGAGCGAGAATGCGTAGTTAGGAATGTGTTTGTTGAGAACCAATAGGATCCCTTCATTGAGTGGCCTCGTGGTCGAGCGGTTAGACCCTGACTGCAAAACCGGAGATCGTGGGTTCGATTCCCACCCAGGACAAACATTTGTGTGTGCAGCACATTTGTTTGTTCTGTGTCTGGGCGT